>VXBA01003552.1:855170-913389 GCA_013399895.1 Serilophus lunatus
GCTCCCGCCACACCTTCCCGCGGGGCTGGCACGCCTCGCGCAGGCGGCGGCAGGTGCAGGAGACGCGGCCGATGTCGGCGGCGCCCAGCACGTCGCAGCAGAGGATTAGCTCCAGCAGCTCCCCCGGCAGGTCCGTCAGGCCCGTCCCGCCGCCGCCGCCGCCGGGCCCCGCCGGGCCCGCGCCCTCCGCCGCCGCCATCTTGGCTGTTTACCTGCGGTCAGGGGCCGCTTCCGGGGAGGGGCGCGAGGGGCGGGACGGGCTGAGGGGGAGCCTCGGCCCCGAGGGGGAGTAAAGGAGCGACGGGCCGAGTGTGTCCGGGAGGGGATGGGGATATCATCAATGTGTGTCAGTACTGAAAGTGAGGTGCCTAAAGGGAACCTCATCAGTGTGTGTCAATATCGGAACGGGGCACCCAGAGGGGCCCTCATCAGTGTGTGTCAGTGTCGAAAGGAGCAAGCCCAAATGCGGCCTTATCGCTGTATATCAGTGTCCAAACAGGGGCCCCATCGGTGTGTGTAAATATCAAAAGGGGGGTGCCAAGAGGAGGCCTCGTGTACAGATACTCAAAGGGAGACCTCGTCGATGTGTGTAAATCGCTAAATGGGGACCTCACCAATGTGTATAAATATTGCGAGAGGGTGCCCCGAGGGGACCTTATCAATGTGCAAATATCTAAATGTGAGTATGTAAAGGAGGGCCTCGAGAAGGGACCCCATCCGTGTCCATCAGCGAGGGGCAGAGGATGGACCAGGCCCTGTGTGGGGGGACCCAGCAAAGGGCAGGAGCTGGTGCCCAGGAAGCCCCACCTGCACATTTGTTTGCTGTGCAGTGACTGAGCACTGAACAGGCTGTCCAGAGAGGGTGTGGAGTCTCCCTCAGTGGAGATATTCCAGACCCATCTGGGCACAATCCTGAGCCATGTGTTCTGGGATGACCCTGTGTGACCAGATGACCCACTGTGGTCCCTTCCAGCCCGGACCAGTCTGAGGTCCTGCCAAGCGCCGCAGACACTGCCCCAGACAAGGGCATGGCAGGGCTTGAGTGTGTCTGCAAAGTTCCCAACCCCAGGAGCAGTGGGAACATGGGACTTCTGGCCCCCCACGCTCAGTGAGGGACAGGGCTGAGGCTGCAGGGTGGCAAGAGACTTGTGCCCATCTGCCCTGGGCTAACAGGGCATGGGGGGCAGAGGGGAGGCCTTGGCTGAGGGGACGATGCTGCAATATCTGCATTGGCACCCGAGGTAATGTCACCTCAGTGACTGCTCCAACACCTGAGGCAATGCCACTTCAGTAAGTACAGCAGTACCTGAGGTAATGTCACTTCAATATCTGTGCTAACACTTCACTAACACCACCTCAGGGTCTGCACTGACACCTGAGGTGATGCCACCATCATGCCTGTGGTAGCCCCTCTGTGGGGACTGAGGTGGCGCCGGCATGGTGTGTGAGGTGACACCGAAATGCCCGCTGCTGTGTCTGTGGTGGCAGCATGGCCATGTCTGAGGTAACACCACTGTTGTGGTGAAGTCTGAGGTGACATTGCTGCCCTGTCCAAGGTGACACTGTTGCCATGCCTCAGGTGACACCACCACTGTCTGAGGTCACACCACTGCCGTGTCTGAGGTGACATGGACGTTGTGTCTGAGGTGACACGACGGCAGTCTCTGAGGTGAAGCTGCCGCCATGGATCAGGTGGCATGGCAGCCCCATCCTCCTCAGACCACTCTGGCACTGCAGGGTCACCCAGGGGAGCAGCTCTTCCCTCCTGCACACCGATGGCTTTCAACTGCTGCCCTCCCTGCTCCTCACCCACAGCTTAGGATCCCTCTGCCCTGATCATGGCCATGTCCTGCTGCTCTTCAGGGAGCACTAAGAAGCTCATTTGAATCATAGAATTACAGAATGATTTGGACTGGATGCTAAAGACCACCTGGTCAAACACCTCTGCAATGAGCAGGGACACCTTCCACTATCCCAGGTTGCTCCAACCCGGCCTTGGACACTTCCAGGGATTGGGCAGCCACAGCTTCTCTGGGCACCCTGTGCCAGGGCCCCACCACCCTCAGAAAAAAGAATTTCTTCTCAATATCCCATCTATTCCTGCCTTTTGGCAGTGGGAAGCCATTGCCCCTTGTCCTGGTACTATTTGCCTTTATAAAAAGTCACTCTCCCTCTTTTTTACATGCCCTCTGTACTGGAAGGTTCCCCCTTGGAACAGCATACAACTTTCCCATGGGAAAAGCCATGTCCATACTTTCTGAATTGCTGCCATTTTCGGATCTCTCAGGCCCTGCTGGAGCACTGCTGCTGTGTTCCAGAGGCTCCAGCACCAGAAGTTGCCCTGGATTGCACACAAACAGCCCTCCTTGCTTGACTGTGACATTTTCCCTGAGGACATGCTATAAATGATGTGAAACATGTAATGCTGTGAGTCAAGCAGCCTTCCAAGGAAGTGTTTCTGTCTGGCAGGTAAATAGGTATTGCTGATTGACGCCACTGAACTATTTATACTGCTCTGGCATTACAGGTGGCAGAGCAGAGCAAGGCCAAGAGATCAGCAGAGGCCTTTTCAGTGCTAAAAATCCAGAGATAAGAGAAGAACAAGGACTGCTAGATTTTAGTTCACTTTTTTATTTTGACTGTAATGCAAACAGGCATAAGTATTCCATAAAATCAGAAGATTGGAACTATACAGAAAGAGGTGCATGCTTCAGAACAATGTGGATATCTTGCAAACAGAGCCAGAGTCAGTCTGAGAGAGGGGCTGGAGTACACTGGATGAATGGCAGAGATTTTAGCAGCATTGAGAGCTCAGAGGTAGGGGAAAAACACATTTCTGACTGCTTAAAGCACTGGTATGATCAAACACAACACCGGCTCATCCTGCTCCCACCATCCCCACCCCTTCAGTCCTCAGAGGAAACCCACTGTGGGATCACACAAAAAGCTACAGAATAAGCTTCCCCCCTCTCCACACAGAACCTGCCTTATGGGATGCAAATTGAGAGTAAAGACAACGTGCCAGTCTTGAATCATGGCATCATTCCATAAACCAAATGAAGGCACAGTGACATGAGGAGGTGCTGAGGGGAGGGAGGAAGGAGCAGGAGGACCAGAGAGCAGTGAGGGGTTGGAGTCTCCTCCAGCCCAGCACAATTTACCCACATCTGAAGAGTTTAGAAAACCTCTGCAACAGAAGTTTGGGAGTTGCCTGCCCCAGAGCAATCCCCATCCTCATCATGGCACCGCTGCTCTTCAGGAAAAGGCCACCAGAAAATCAAAGAATCTAATCCAAGCTTTGAGTCTCAGACTTTTCAAAGGTGCCCAAGGGATTCGAGGGAGTAAATCCCTGCTCCTATTAGAAAAATTAATTGGCACTGAATATCAGATTCCCTGGGTGGCTGGCAGAGCTCATGTTTCTAACTACATGCAATCTACAAAGCAATGAGTCCTGGCTGAAAGTTGTCTCACTGCTCATCCACTGCCTGGGGAATTGTGTGCACTCTGGAAAAGCTGCAGACTACTCACAAGCTCTTTACAGCACACAGAGCCCAGGGTTTTTTAAAAGGCATCTCAAGGCAGCAGAGCATGGGAATTTAACCTTGGGAATTGTAGGGATTTGCCTATTTTGTAGAATTCTAGCAAAGCAGAAATTTTGCATTGAATCTCACTGGCTTTAAAACCATCATTTCAATGCTGGGCATGGGGAGATTCTGAAACACTGTCTTCTATTTCTGTTTCTTGACTACTGTAAAGTGTATTTTGTTCAGACATGATTCCATGCCACGATCACACAGAGAGGAAAATAAAAAATCAGGCTCAGAAGCAAATAGCATTAGTATCTCAGTTAATTAAGGCTGTTTTGTTGCCCTGGAAAATTTTAAAATCTCCATTAGCAATTATTATAGGAACCAAATATTTGATTCAATCTAAAATAATTTGATATACTGTCTGTTTGCTTTCCCCACCCAAAACCCACACATGAAAACAAAGGAACAAGCTCTGTTAGATCAACTTTTTCAGTATTTAGTCTTTGAATTTTCAAAGTATTAAGAATGCCCCTGGAAGAAAAATACTTTGCCTGGTGATTTTTCCTCACAGATCTCTGAATCAGCCCTGTGGAGAGCTGTGCACAGGCCAGGAACCACGTTCCTGCTTTTCCACAGCTCCAGAACAGCTTCTGCAAGTTTTGGCCCACAGATACAAGAGAAGCCCCTTCTGTCTTGCCCATTTCCTCACCACAGTAATGAGGAATAACTAAAAAAGCCTTGGCTCCTGAAAAACCAGGGGTTCTCAAGGCAAGACCCACAGGTTGAAGTGCTTCCTCCCTCCTCCCTCCCCAAAATCTGGCCAAGAAGGACATGGATAAGGCAGGAAAGCAGCAGCCCTTGCAGTGAGACCCTCTCACTGCTAAACAAGCTGTCGCTGCTCAGCTATGAACTCACAGACTGGGTTTTTTCCTGTGATTCAATGGCTTGAACTTCCCTCACAGCCAAAAACATCTGTAGGGGTGGAGGCCCAGAGTCTCTAGTCTGCTACATTCCTGGCACAGCAGGAAAAGGGTGGATCTGCATCACAATGCCTGAATATTTCATGAGTTGCCTTCATACCTGTGCTGAAATGAAGCCAGTTTTGACCTTGCTAAGTTCTATTTTATTTCTAGAACCAAGTGCTTTAAAGCAGCAGTCTCTTCTGCTTTCTCCCACTCCCCTGATTCCCTATGGAACACACATGGCCATATGGAAGAAGCTGGAGCTCAGATCTCCCTTCGAGGGTAGATTTCAAATGGGTTGCTGGAGCCATGCATTGCAGGCACGTGCAAGTGCAGATTGACACACGCAAAAATATTGCCATCATAAAAGTGCTGCTGCTGCTGCTGCTGCTTGTGAAAGCCTGATCCTGCAAGCCCAAACCCCCAGTGCCACTGAAGCCGGTGGGTGTGGAAGGACTTGGATTTTACATTAATTTTGTCATAGTTAAGGAATACAGTTTTTAACAGCTCTGGACAAATTTTGTTCTTCCTGTTACAGCAGAAGGAATTGTTACAACAGTCACAGCAAAGTTGAATGGTTCTAAAATGCGTCTCCATCTGTTCTGTAAAGGGACTGTGCTCCCCTCTGGAACTATCAATGCAATGGCAAAGTTATTAGAGCAATTCTGAAGCTGGGAACTGGTCCCCAGTGAAAGCAGGAACAAAATTTAGTTTTGAGCATAAAATTGTCCTTCCAAAAAATGGTGGGAATCCTTCAAAGGTAATGTAATGGCTTCAGTGGTCGTATGTTGGGAGGCAGCAGCTTTTCCTTGGGCTTGGTGCAGGTCCATGAGGCTTCAAACAAAGACACACCCTCTCCCCCACCACCAGCTGGTGCTCTAGTACATGGAAGGTGTTCACAAACTTGTGATGTTCACAGAAGGTGATGCCTAGTTTGCACCCACACCTCCATGCCCCTATAAAACTCCACCTCTGAGAGATGAATTGGAGAGAGCAGCTAAGCAGGGCTGTCAGTTTGCTCTCAGTTATCCCAGGGGGAATTTGCCCATCAAGAATTTCCCTTGTAAAAAGCAATGTGAGAGCAGGAGTGGAAGGGCAGCCCCAGTGCAAGAGTCTCTTCCCAGCACAAGGCACTGTAAGTCCGTTGCCATTCCCAGAACCTGCCCTTGTTGAGGAGGAGAAAGGAGGGATCTCCAGAGGGAAGTGGCAGAGGGAGCCTGGTTACAGCTGGGGTGGGGTGGGAGGCATGGCACGCTGACAAGTGAAGGGACTGTGGGAGCAATCCCAGACTGGACACAGGTTCATGCAGCTCCCGTCTCTTCCCATCTCCTCTCCTGCTTGGGTGCTGTCCCCTTTACTCAGGACACAACTGCAAGTTTGCTGCTCATGCACGAACACGTTGGCTCAGGGTGTGAACCAAGTCCCCTGCTCACCCCTGGGGACACTCAGGCACAGGAGGGGACAAGGAGCATGGACAGCCCAAAGTCAGACCCCATTTCTCTGCCCAGTGTGGATGTGACTGGCTCAGTTCCTCATGTGAGACGAACTCAGGCCTTTGCAGCCATGGCTGTGGAGGTGACAGCTTTGTGAGGCTTCTCCTGATGGCAGATGTCTCATTCTCTTCCTGCTGTCTCTCGTGAACAAAAGAACAACAAACTCCCAGCCAGTCCTTCCAGGGAGATGAAACCCTTGAGGTCATCAACACAAGGACCTTGCACTGAATGAGCAACTCATTTTTTCCTGTGAGCGGACACAGCAGGTTGGGAAAACAGAGAACCTTTTCCCGTGAGTTTCCAAGACCATATAATAACTTTCTGTGGATGTTTGAAGGGCCTAAGAATCAATATTTTTGCAAAAAGCCCCACTTCATAGTGGCTTGAAAATCATATTTCCTGTTTAGAGAAGAGTCTCTTCAATACCTGGGGAGTGAAAAGGAGCAGAGCTGCTCTGAGAGTGGTGGTGATAGATACCCACCACGACAGGGACTGGGACACTGGATCAAGCTGGGTGTCCATCAGGTCCCCTTGACACAGGAGCCATGGGGGGCTGTGCAGGAGCCTGGATGGGCAGCAGGCACCCAGAGGTGACAGATTTGTGAGGCCAAGAAGCACAACCTCTGCATGGGTGACACCCCAGAGCAGATCATGGCACTGGTTTGCTGCAAACTCCACCTCACTCCCTGTGTTTATTCATGCCAGAGATATTGTCTGTTCCACGTTTATGGAATAATAAAGAAGATCCACAAGTTTCTCTCCCCCTTTGCTGTGGGAGAAAATGAAGCTCGAGGGAAGTGTGAAGCCCCTGCAGGTAAAGAGGATGAAGGAGAGAAATTCAGACGTCTGAGACTGACTCAACAAAAAACAATGAATCAAAATTCCCAGTGTGGCTTGTGAGGAGTGAAATGTCCTCCTCAGGCAGCAGGGGCAGAGAGGCAGTTTGGGGGCCCCAGGGGGCATTAACTTCGTGGACCTTCATGGCAGGGAGGGTGCTTCTTCTCCAGGGCCAGACAAGGATCTTGGCCTTGAAACAGCACTTCCCTTCCAAAGGGCTCTGGAGGGTTCACCCACACGATGTCTGTTGAACTTGAGATGGTTTTGTCTGTCTTCCTGGCACAGAACCCTTTGGAGAAAGTGTAGGCGAGCCACATGGTCCCCTGCTGTTTTCCCTGGAAGCTCAGGTGGAAGGGGGAGACAGACGTGGCAAGTTTAGGGGGGCAGGAGAAACAGGCCAGTTGAGCTCAGACAGTGATCTTCCAGGTGGGAGATGTTACAGCAATTCAGGCAGAAGGCAGGACAGGAGAAGACTACTTGCCAGAAACACAGGGAGAGCTGGAAAGAGGCCAAAGACAAGGGCATTTTTTGGGCACTACCTCCTCCTCAGGTTGCACTGGTCCTTCTACTAAAGGAGGACCAGAGCACAAATCTCAGAGCCAGAAGTGAATTTCCCAAAAGAAGACGAGTTTGATTTTCTTTCTTTAGCTCTGTTTCTGCAGCCATAAGGGGTCAGGACCAGGTTTGCTGCATGTTCACAGCTCTGGGCCTGGGACCTGTCTCCATAGACAGAACCTCTGCCCAAACTCACCTATTCCAGCAGCAAAAGGACCCAGCTCCCCCATCCCGCTGCCCACTCTGGGATTAGAACACAACCCACAGTAGGCCACCATGGGTTGCCTTTTTCCTGTCCTGTCCTTCTTTCTCCTCCAAGTCACAAAATCCCAGGGGGAATGGCACATGCCCCTGGCTCCCAGTCCTGCTCCCAGCCCTGCCAGCCCGGCGAGCTCGGCTCTGGCCACAGCGTGGCAGCATTTATTCACATTTTACACCATGTTAGATGCTCTGCTGGGACCAGCAAAAACGGGACCTGGATCTCAAATTCTCCCAGTGCCTGGAGGCTTTTTGCGCCTGGATTTTGGGCTGGAGCTGCTTCAAGCCTTCAGGTACTCAGAGTTACGAAAGATGGTCACAGTGAATGGAGACGTGGCAGGCAAGTGGTAGGAAAGGGCAGGAGGTCCCAGCTGAAGGTGGGAATGACTGCACAGCCTGGGGCAGGGGAGCCAGCATGGCTTGTTCCATGGGCTGAGAGAGCAGCAAACCTCCTGCAGCTCATTTTGTTCTGACTTTTGTTCTGGCTTAGGGCGGGTAATCTTAGCCCTCTGAAAGCAAGCTCACCATTGCAGCTCCTGGACAAACCCTCAGCCATCGCCGGTTTCAGTGCTTTGCTCTGTACAAGCACAAATCCACAGCTCAGCAGAGCAGAGGCAGCAGGAAAGGATCAGCATCTGCCGCCTCAAAATGCCAGCCTCGTATCCCTGCCCCCAGTAAGAGCTGCAGCCACGTCCTGCTGTCCTTGTCCTGGCAATGAGGGAGGACAAACCTTCTTCAGGGTGCAGAAGGGAGGAGGAGGAAGGACACACAAGGTCAGCTGTGCTTTACCTTGGAGACAGCTTTTCTCTGTTAAAGGAACCGATTCTTTCTGTGTTAACAGCTTGCTTTTGGTGCCAGGATTTTGCAGCGGGGCTGAGGTGTGAGTGTGTCAGAGCCCAGAATCACGCAGCACCTTTGCAGCCACCCTCACCTCCCTTCTCACATGAGATGTCCTGGCCGAGACAGCTCGTGCCGCTGGCAGGTGGCGCAGAGCCCACAGAGGGGACTGGCTTGTCACCAAGATGCCACATATATTTTTCTTGGCAGGCAGGTTGCTCCACGCTGGCACTTTCTGCTTCCAAAGGTGTGGAAGTGGCTGGGTTCTGCTGTCCCAGAACTGCTTGTTAGATTGTGCTGAAGTGGAGCTGATGCTCCCTGGGGTTTCAAGAGTCCTCTTTTGCCACATCCAAGAACCTGGAGCCTCCATAACCCTCTATGTGCTGCCTTCCAAATTAGGCTTTGTTACAAGAGGAGCCTCTTGCAACTGGAGTTGGAGCTGGTTCTCTCTCTTCCTCCTGCCTTTCCAGGCTCACCTGGGAGAGGGTTCACACATTCACAGCAAGCAAAGCTCTGGAATGCAGCCAGTCCCAATCTCTCCCACCAGTATCATGGCTGTAGATGACATATCTCCTGTCAAACCCTCTGGAGCACAGCCTGGCCAAGCAGCAGTCACTGCCATGAGTTTTCCCTTACCATGTACATCAGCCTGTGTGTCTGGTGCTTGCTCCTCTGCGGGAGGATTTCATGCCAGCAAAAGTGGGGACTGAGCAAAAGGAAAGCCTCACAGGGAACACGGAGTAGAGAAAGAGGCAAACATAGCACAGAGTCCATTTAAGAGAAATCATGACATACAAATAAGGAGACATCCCACCCTTCAGATCAAGATAAACACATCTGTACCCAGGCTGCTCGGGGATGAACAAAATTCATAGGCATGAGGGCATTGCACATCATCTGCCCCCAGCCTCAGGCATATGTGCAAAGGAAAGCCATGAAAACACAAGGATTCAGCCAAGCCCCAAGCTGTGGAACAGGGGAGCCTGGGGGGAACAACCCCCTGCTCTGGTCAAGCAACAAGACCAAGCCATTGCCCACCCACCGCCACCTCTGCTCTCCCCCAAAACACCAAAAACACGGATAATCACAAAGGTGGTGATTTCATGCAGCTGCAAAATACCCTCATGGGAAGGAGGAGGAATGTGGAGTTCTGTAAAGAGCCACTGCAGGTTATAAAGCCATCGTACTTCAGTGGAGAAATCCAGGGAAGGGAAAGGGAGGAGAAAGAAATGGCCACAGGACAAGAGCAAGAGAAGGAGGAAGAAAAGGAAATAAAAATCATCATCATCATCAGGACACAACAACAGGACGAGAGACAGAGCGCTTTCCATGGGCAGTTCCCCGTGGAAAAGGAGCCACCGTGTCCGTGAAATACAAAACCCAGTGCCCTCCAGCTGGAGGGGGCAGCAGGTGCTGGGACTGGTTTGACATCCCCTTGGGGCGAATGATCCAGTTAGGAGCAGAAAACCCTACAAGGGAAAGGGGAGAAAGGCCAATCTTAGAGGGAGCAGTGAGGAGCAGGGGATCATCCTGACTTGGATTTTCCAAGGGACCATGTCACAGGCAGGAAGGCCCTTGTTATGGGCCTTTTGGAGCTGGGTGAGGTGGGCAGGAGGGTAACCTTTATCCCTTCCTACAGGTGGGGAACTGAGGCACTCTGTGGTGCAGATCCCAGAGTATTTGTTGCCTCAGAGAAAAATTCCCACCAAGTCTTGAGGATATTGGGAAACCCACTCCAGGTTAGCCAGGCTCTACACAGCACGGGGAAGGGATTGCACCTCAGGCTATGCAGGGCCAGCACAAGGAGCGAGATCCACACAGCTGCCCATCCTTTATCCTAAATAATCCTTCTGCTCAACCAGGGAAAATCCCACCACAACAGAGCTGAGCAAATGGCAGGACATGGTAGAGCAGAAGCAAATACAGCAAAGGTCAAGATTTTTACTTCTGGTTGTTTTTACAACAGCAGGAAGAAAAATCTCCAGATCTTTCCT
This sequence comes from Serilophus lunatus, assembly GCA_013399895.1. Lineage (NCBI taxonomy): Eukaryota > Metazoa > Chordata > Aves > Passeriformes > Eurylaimidae > Serilophus > Serilophus lunatus. The sequence continues at coordinate 865,637 of VXBA01003552.1, forward strand.
AACTGGGCATGGAGCATTCTGGAGACCTCTCCCACCTGCTGCCCGGACACCAGGAGCCAGCCCGGGCTCCCCTCATAGACCTGGGGAGAGTACCCCCTTGCCACTGGTCCCACAAACCTCCCAGGGTGGAGGCAGGCAGCAGGCAGGGCCGTTTTCCTTGGCATTTCCCTTTGAGTTGTGTCTGAGCACATTGGGTGCAATAACCCGTGAAGCCGAGGGGATTTGTCTAGTGAGGTGACAGCTATTTCAGAGACCCTTCCAGGCAGCTCTGCTTCCCGTACCCAAATCCACGCCTTTCTCAGCCTCTGCTACAAGGGCCACGTGAGCGCAGATGTTAAAGCTTCCCTCCCTATCCCTTCCTCATCCCTTCCCCATGCCGCAGCCCACGCTCCTGGGAGACGATTGCAGGGGTTCAAATAAACATGTCAACTCACTCATCTGTGTCTTTCTTGCTCTCCTCGATGAACGCAATAGACTCGGATCTAAGGCGGTTAGTCACTTCGTACGTACGCAGGGTGACTCCAAAAATATCCTCGTGGTACCGGCTGTCATCCTGAAGGAGAGGGTGGGAGAGGGGCAGAGGGAGAAAAAGAGTGTTTGCAAACAGTTGGCGTTTGCTGGGGCCTCAACGAGTTCTGGTGTGGTGGGGAGGTACCAAATACACAGCAAAGGTTTTGGGGTCTGTCAAAAGGGACAGGGAGGACAGAGGGGTGAGAATGAGCAGGGAAGGGAAATGACCTTCCCGAGGTCACAGTGTGGGGCAGCCCAGGAGCTGCTCCCCGTGTTAGAGCTCCTCAGGTCCTGGCAGCTCAGGGACTGCCTGGCTGTCAGGGAGACAAAGTCAGCCTGTGTACAATCAGCTGTGGCTCTGGGCTCCCTCAGCTCCTGGATGAACTGTGGGGACATAGTTCAGAAGGGGTTGTCCTGTAGGAATCAGGCTGGATTATCCTCCTGGCAAGAAGCAGAGCCATTCGAGCATCCATCCTTGGGCCTGTGTCCCAAACTGAGCTCATTTGTGCTTCGACTGCAACATCTGGGCAGCGACACAAATTTGGGGAGATTTGGAGAGGGGGACCCAGAGACTGCCCTGGTTGATGGATGGGGTGGAGGGACTTAGCAAGGGGATCTGTGATGCAGGGACTTAGAAGCAATCCTTCTTTGTCAGAGGACTTAGCAAGGTGAACAAGCCCTGCCTGGGCTACCAGGTATGCCCACAAGAGACTGTGCCAGTACTCAGCACAGCAGCAACTCATCACAGGAGCCCAGCCAGGGCTGAGAGGGCTGCAGCCTGGGGCAGAGCTCCTGCAGAGCAAAGTGACTTCCACTGTGCACCTGAACGTTTGGAAGATCACCCTCCCGACCTTGCCTGAGTCTCGGCAGTGTGGGTGGGACCACAACCCCCCCTCCAGTGCCCATCACTCTGGTGCTGCCCGTTCTGCAGGAGGAGGCACCAGGTGCAGTGCCCATGGCAGGAGGTCGTGTGGTGTCTCAGGGTGCAGACACTACTCACCCGCAGCTTGCTGATGAAGGCCCCTGCCTCCTCCACCGACAGCTGGCCCTGCTGCCTCACGATGCGCTGGATGGTCTTGAGGACATCCCCGGCCATGGTGACATCCCCGCACACGTAGATGTGGCCTCCCTGCTCCTTCAGTGCTTTGAACACGGTTTGGGCCAGCTGCTCCTGTAGCACGTCCTGCACGTATTTCTGAGGGAGGAGGAGGAGGAGGAGGGAGCTGGGACTAACTCCAGTTTCTCAGCCATACCCACCTGCAGGCTCCAGCCAGCGCTGTGTGCACCGTCTGCCCTTGAGGCAGCAGTGCAAGGTGACCAGCTACTTGGGGGAAAATGCCTGCATCTCCCAGAACAACAACGATAGAAGAGAGATGGGGAAAGAACAGAGCATCGTTCTGCCCTTGTGTGTTCACACCTTCACCGTATCTTTCATTGCCAGGCTTGCTCAGGTGCCTGTGGGAATTCAGGCCAGATTTTTCACTGGCTCTGGTTAATGTTGCCCACCAGGCAATATCCCTCCTTAACCACATGCTTGGGAGGAGATGCCTTTTCCCTCCTTGTCTGCTCCCACCGGGCCAGGATGGCAGGGCAGAGCATGAGCAGTGTGGGCACATATTCAGGCTGGCACCAGGACAGGGATGCATCCTGGGAATGGAACTGCACTGGGAAGGGATGACCCTGCACACTTGTGCATGAGCTACCGGGGTTGTGCTAAGGAACCAGCACCTCCACAATGTGCTGGCTGGACGTGGCTACCCAGGGCTGCACAGCAGCACCAGAGCAGTGCCCACCACACACCTTTGGTTTATCCGGCTCCCGGGAGTAGGCTGTGTACAGCTCTCTAAAGACACCTTGGGTTTTGGCGAAGAGCGTCTCCTCTTTGTAAATGTGGTCGATCCTGGACTGCCGGCAGCCAAATACCAGGACCATCGGACAAGGCTTCAGCCCTGGGGAGGATGGGGGGAGCAGTTACCTCAATGGACCACCAATACCCAATTTCTATAAGCCACCTCCCTCCAGATCCACCAGCAGGTCTGCTGAGACATCCCAGGCAGGAGACTGGGCCCCCATCCCTGTGCCACCAGTTCCTGAGCTCTGCTTGAGATAAGGAACAGGAAGAACAAGTGTCGACCCACCTTTGTGCTGGATCTCAAAAAGCCGCTGCTGCCAGAAGCTCCGGAACGGGGCGATGCCGGTGCCGGGGCCAATGAGGATGCAGGGAACCTGGGGATCCTTTGGCAGGTGGAACCCAGGTGCACTGCACACAGCAAAGACATCAATTAAACCCAAGCTCCCTTCCTCACCTGTGCCCACAGCACTCTGAGACACCACCCAGAGAGAAAATGAGGTGAAATCCCAGAAAGCAACAGTTTAGTGCAGAACTGCACCCAAGGGTGACCCATTTGCTTGCAAATCCAGCCCTGTTTTCTCCCACTGTGAGAAGAATTGATGGCAGAGATCTCATCCTGCAAGGGTCTTTCTGGCACCTTGCCCTGTGTGGAACACTTACCCTCTTACAAAACAGGGCACTACTTCGTCAGGCTGTATCCGATTGAGCCAAGAGGAGCAGACTCCGTGGTGGATTGGTCCTTCTCCATCTGGGAGGGGAGGGAACGAGGCCTGTACTTGACACATCAGCCTATGTCTCCAGTTGCTTTCCTTACTGAAACCCTCCCTGCTACATCCCGTGTGAACACCTCGCTGATATATTTAATCATCCATTCTCCAGGACCTTGGTAGAATTGGGGCTTGGATCCCTCTATGGAGCTTCCCAAGCTCACCCAGGACCCAGGCCTGGGATAGTGGGTCCTCCACAATACATAGGAAGCCTCTAGCTTTTCCTTGGTCCCTTTTGGCAGCACCAGTATTGCACTGTGTTGCTCTTAGACATAAGCCCTCCATGGCAGCCCCAGATGAATGGCCACTGTCTTCCCTGTGTCCCACCTGCTGCAAGAACGCTGGGGCTGTGTGCATCTGCACCATGACCAGGGCTGCTTGCCCTAGTACAGAAATTTGTCTAGGGGAAAAGTGGCCTTTGGAGTGACCAAACATAGTCCTGCATGGAGCTTGGATTATGTACCTAACCCAGATGTGGCATCTGTGGAATACACCACCCTTTGATGGAGTGCCTTTCTCCATAACATGGCACAGCTGTGTCACAGGTGGAGGGAATCTAGTTAGTGCAGAAGCTAGAAAGATTTTAAATAACATCTCTCTGTCAAAGAGCTTGTGGTGTTGCCCATGTGCTAATGCTTTTCTCCTGCTCCCCACAGCACTGTACCTCTGGTGCGGTAAGACACCACAGCCACAGTGAGGTGGACCTCGCCTGGGTACATCTCTGGGGAGGAACTGATGGAGTAGTAGCGTGGCTGGAGGAGGGGGAGCTGTGTGAGCAGCAGTGTGGAGGGCATCTGCACCGAGGGGAACTCCTCCAGCACCTCCACAATGGTGGGGTTCTTGGACCACTTCCATTCCTCATACTCCTGCAAGCCCTGCAGGCAGGGAAAGAGAGAAGGAGGGAGGAGAGAGTTGCAGCACCCACCTCTTCCAAGCCAGGTGCCTCAGCTGATATCTCGACAGGTCTGTAGCAAAGGGTGGGTGGCAGGGAAGGGAGGCAGGAGGAGCCTGGCTGTCATGGGTAGAGACTCAGGTAACCACAGTGTGGAATGAAAATGCCCTGGCCTTGGAGAACCTGTGGCCTGGGGTCTTTTACCTTGCTAAGGACCTGCAGACGTTTCTTCTCCTTGTCACTGGTGGCCAACAAAGCAAACTGCTGCAGCAACAGGGGTGTGGGTGGGGTAGTGATGTCCAAATAGTACTTAAAAGCCTGGAAGATGGTGCATGGTGGTACCCGGTTCTCGTCTGTCCAGTTACTGATGACGCCTGCCAGGAGGGAATTCAGCTGAGCATAAGAGCCAAGGTGGGAAAATCCTTGCTTTCATCCCCCATATCAGCTCTGAGACAGTGAACTACTGTTTACCAGCTCTAGTTACACTGTGCATGGCAGTATCAGACTTATCCCTGAAATACAGTGTTGAGATAGTCCGTCAAGATCCCTTAACTCTCCTTTCCAGCTCTAGACATTTCTCTTTCCATGAGATCATAAACACTTTTAATTTTTCCAAGGAATAAGGAAATATATTCCCCAGGGCCCTGCTCACCCTCCAAACCCTTGCTCTACATCCCAAGTGCAGAGGAGCAATGGCTCTGGGCAAGTTCGAGGAGGTGCTCCCAATCCAGGCAAATCCACTGAGATGGGAAATGACTTCTCCTGGTGGCCACCCACCTCCCCGACGAGCTACAAGAACTACTGTGGGAGGTGGGGAAGAGGAGGAGAGAGGCCCCCTGTACACTGAAGTGGCCCTGGTTACCTAGAGCTGTGCTCCTCTCTTCCAGCAGCTCCACTTTCACCAGCTGGTTGGCCGGAGGGGCATCTTCAAGCCTGTCGATCAGGGCGTTGACCAAGTCTTCGTGGTTCCCTGGAAACACTCCCAGGTGGTCCCCAGGCAGGTACTGCAGTCCCTGGTGTCCATTGGTGTGGAGGCGCAGGAAAATTGTCAAGCGGCTACAAAAATAAAGGAAAAAAAGCAGGATGGGTTTTTCGGGGACTTGCTGAGCTCTGGCCTCAAGAGCTGCTGGGTGTGCTGGGCAGTGTTGGCATGGCCAAGCCGTGGTGACCCCTGAGCATGTCACCGAGGTCACAGCAGGGGGACAGGACACCGCAGCACCCTCCTTCCCCCCCTGCTGACTCACCCTCAGGGATTTTTTAAAAGGGAGGAAACAGTTTAACCTCTTGCTTCAGCAGTTTTATGCTTTCTTTGGCTGCATACTGCCACTCCCCTCAGCTTTCATTCCATGGGCTAATTGAGGCAGCAGAGATTTCACCGTGTACAGAGGCAGGGAACAGCCTTCCCTGGCTTCATGTGGCTTCCAGTCTTACTCATGATTTGCACAGAGGTGGATTCCATGGGACATTCAGGGGTCAAGAGGTGTTTGTAGCACTGAGTGCAGGGGATGCTTGGATGTGTTCAGCTCCCTGAACAGCTGTGTTTCCTACCTGGACTTGGGGCTCTGCAGGTTCTGCCGTGTGAGAAGCCGAGCTGCATAGACGCGTTTTTTGTGGATGCTGTACAGTCCTGGGGAGGAGAAGTGTCAGTGAAGGAATTAAGGAATTTAGGAATTCAGGCTTCTACTTGTCTCCCTCCTGCCCCATGTCCTGCACAGCTTCAGCGAGCCTGGGGGTCAAGAAACCTCAGGGCTGAACCAAACACATCCCTTTAGTTAGTGACTGAGGAGGACTGCAAAACCACCCATGTGAGATGCTGGGATGTGCCCTCATGTGCCTGTGTGCACCTCTTGCTGCCAGGACCACCTGGCTGGTAGGAAAGTGCCTGGATTTGGGAAGAGCTGAGGCAGTGCGGCGGATCGTCAGCTGCAGGAGCCGTGCTGAGGGGCCAGGTGTCGGTGGGCTGGACCTGCCATTGCACTGTGGAGCAGCATTGGACAAAGAGAGCTTGGAAAGCTCCCAGGTTTACAGCTCTTTTCTTCAAAAAATGGGGTCAGGAGGAGGAAGATCAGATCATATTCAAACATCTCTGTGATAGATACAGACAGGGACCAGCCAGAGGGAGCTGAGACCATCACAAGCTGCTCCTTGGACATGTGATGGAGGGGAAAGGCAACATTGAAATGCTGGGGATTTAATACAGGACAAGCAAGCAGATTTGGCCCCTTTACCGCCTTTAAACATCACTATGTCTTCTTCTCCACCTGCCCTACACCCAGAGCCCTCCAGGTGACCTCAGCTTCATACCTTGTGTGAGCTCTGGGGCCTCGGCCACGTAGGTCAGCCGGAACTTGCTCCTCTTCCAGCTCCGGTCGTTGCTGATGAGGGAGTTGTTTGCTTTCTCGATGTTGACATCATCCCCCACGCAGAACACGTCACACGCTGCCTGCAGCACACACCAGGCTCTCAGGCATCTCCCCATCCCCCCTTGTCCCACCCACCTCAGCCAACCAAGAAGGAGCCCCCAGCAGTGCAGGGCTGTACCAGTGACTGTGGGTGTGTTTGGTGGTGCCCCCCTTCCCTGGCATCTGGGAAAATGCAGGAATTCAACATGATGTCCACCCTTTGGCAGGCAGAACCAGAGTTTCAGCTCCACCAAAACATGGAGAACCCCTTTATTGTGGGCTTGGGTGATGCCAGAATGTCCCAGTGCAGGGAAGGAGTGGCTGGGTTTTGATCCTGCTCTAACCAGTAGCTGTGCTATGTCCCTCTGTCCTTCTCCTCCCTCCTCCTTCTTGGAGCACCAGGGAAGTGGGTTACCTTGAAAACCTTCTTGGCCCAGGTCCTGAAGGACTCCTCTTGGCCACAGAGCTCATCCCCTTCTCCCATGCGGAGGATCCTCTCTCCACCCAGCTCCTCCAGGAGGGTGTCCACTGCCCGGGCGAAGGCACAGAAGTGGGGGTAGGCTCGTGAGCCCAGCCCAAACACGGAGAACCTGCAGAGAGGTGGCACAGCTGTGGCTGCCCAGCTGTGGCTGACCCCGGCCCTCCCCTCCTGCACCACCACCACCACCCACGGCAGCACGAGGGAGTGTGGAGGGGTGGCCAAAAGACATCATGGTTGAGGTGAGAGCTGCTGTGGGAGAGGGGCTCTGTGCAGCACCAGCTCCTGCTCTGGCCCTCCTGCCTTCCACCCAGTCATCCCATTTACCTGACATTAGCCAGGGGCCCTGTGCTCTCAAAGTTGTCCCTGGAGTCAGGGCCGTCGCTCGAGGATTTCCGTGCATCCGAGTAAGAGGAGACACTGTTGAAACGGACTTTGTAGCTCCTGTGAATGGCAGCAGCATCGAGTGTTACAGTGGTGACACACATGCCTGTGGTTCTCACGGGGCTACATGCTCAGAGGGGGCCAGATCACAGAGGAGGCCAAACCTAGAGTTCAGTATTTCATGAACAGGCATCGTGGGGAGAGCAGAGAAATGTTCTCCCTCCCAGGGTTAAGCCATAGAAACCCATATGTTGCATTCTCCAGCGGGACCTAATCTGCCCCACGAAGTCCTTGTCCCCCTCATTGTCCCCAGTGGTGCAGAGCTGACAAGAACTTTGGCTTTACTTGTCCTTCCCTGGCAGCACACAAGGTCAGGTATGTGTCTGAGCAGATATTCTGAGGTTTTTTTCATTCATAGGAAATGGAAAATTAAAAAAAAAAAAAAGGAGTGAGAGAAAAGGGGATGAGGAGGGGGAAGGGGAGCAGAGAAAAAAAATCTGACAACAGCAGAAGTATTTCTGAATTGAACCATCTTCAAAAATTGCTCTACACAAGAGTTTCTAAATATACTGCCAGAGCAGTGAAGCAGTGGTGTGTGGATGAGTCATGGCAGACCTCCTGCACCCAGCATGGCACACAGAGAGACAACCCCTGAGAGACATCACTGCCAGGGTCACAGAGCCCTGAGCTCCACGTCAGCTCCACAGCCTCTGCTTCCTTCCCATGCTCTTCTGCTTCCTGCCATGCTTTTCTGCTTCAATTCACTTTTTTCTCTGCTGTCCCTGGGCCATGTCACCATCCCAGCTTATGTGGCAAAGACAGGGCAGCACAACCTACTGGATTAGATGGACATGAAGCCCAAATTCCCCAAGTGGGTGCTGGGTCTAAGGTTGGGGCACCAGCAGTTTTTACTGGAATGAGAAACTCCTTGTGGAGGAAAATGACTGCTGAAGGATGGGGTGCATTTCAACAGCAGGTCCTTAAATAGGAATGGCACATGAATGCCTTGAAAAACCCTTGGAAAACAGTTGCTGTAAGACATGGGGAATCAAATATACAACCCCAGCTGTGGTCAGACAGCTATGGCCACAGTGCCCTAGGCAGGCCCCTCGAGACACTGTGATTTAGAGAGGCCACTCCACTCTGAGGGGTCTCAACCACCCTCAGCATTCCCTGGTGCAAGTGGATCTGGGATTCTATGGAGTGAGAGAGCAGAAACTGCTCTCTCCAGTTCTCTTCTACAGCCACCAGGCTGACAATGTCCCTCTTCCCCAGACAGTCTCCTCCAGGTCTCCTTTTCTCACTGCAAAAGCTTTTTTTCATGCTAAACATCAGCAAAGTCCTGGATATAGATTGGGCCAATTCCAAGAACAAATACAGGTTGCCCAGAGAAGCTTGGGCTGCCTCATCCCTGGAAGTGTCCAAGGCCAGGTTGGATGAGGCTTGGGGAAACCTGGGATAGTGGAAGGTGTCCCTGCCCGTGGCAGGGGGGTGGAACCAGGTGGTCTTTAAGGTTCCTCCCGATCCAAATCATTCTATGGTTCTATGATCTCTTCCCACCATCCAGAGCCATGACCTCTTGGTCTGACTTGTGGGGAACACAGGCAGCAATTTATTCCCTCCACTTCTGCCGTCACTTTTTCCGTATGTGAAATCTGCCTCCGCATTTCATTTCTGTCTTCTTTTCTCCAGATAAAATAGCTTTTGCCCGTTTGATCTGTCCTCATGGGTCATTGTTTCCAGCACTTCGCCTCCTTTTTCTGTCAGGTAACCAAGCCACAGGCTGTCCTGGCTCTTAGAAACTCCTGGCAGCCCTTAAATTACACTTAGAGGTGACTGGGACAGCAAGCACCAAGCTCAGCGGCTTTTAGCCTCCTCAAATCTGCCTGACTCACCATGGGCAGCACCTCTGCACCCAGCCCAATGTTACACCACAAAAAGTGAAGATCCTTGGGGTGAGAAGTGCCCCTTTCTTCACGCAGACACCTTCAGGCCATCCTGTGTTGTCAGCCGTCCCCATTAAGGCACGAGACCATTAGAAACCTAATGTGTTTTCAGCTCAGGAGCCCTGCAGGGATCCACCAGATGACTTGGCTGCACCGCAAGGAGACCACTTTGGGGCTGCAGCGTGGCCAGCACTGGAGAGCTCCAAATTGGTGCCTGTCGTGTTTGTCACTGCTCTGCAGCCCCACCAAAACTGCTCAGGCAGAAAGTCAGGGTGGTGAAACTGCCCTGTACCCCTGAGCAGGGCTAATTCATCCTTAATTAAAGAGCAGCCTTTTGCCAAGTTGTTAATTCAGGAGTCATTCCAGAGCAGAGAAGTGTCCCAGTTAAGTGAAATATATTATTCTTCATAGCTCAAATCTGAGGAGACCCAAAATGATTATTAACTCTTTGGCTGCCCTCCCTTCCGAGCCCCCTGGATATGCACTGAGATGCTCAAGGCTCATCTCCCAGCCATGGGAAGTTTTCTACAATCCCAGATTCTGTCTCCAAGGTACCAGTTCCAGACATGCTGTTACAAATATCACAGGATTTATAGCAGCTCTTATTTTCCCTAGAAATATTTTCACACCATGAAAGAAGTTAAATTTGGTTCTCAAGCCCTCCCCCCACCTACGGATGGGAACTCCCTCCTACCTCCAGCTCTTACTATTTCTGTGTCGCCTGCACAGCCCCAGATCTCAGAGTTGATGATTTTTGGGGAATTCTTACTCTTACTTTTTTTTTAATAGAATCCTGCCTCTTCAAGCTGAAAGGAGGTGCTTTAAAATGTCAAGGAATTACAAGCTGAGTCCACAGGCACTCCTGACTCAGTGCTTTTGTCCTCCCTGAGACCTCCACCCCCTCCATCCCCTGGTTCTCTAGGCAGGTCCCATCCCTTGGATCTTCAGAAATGTGACACCTGCATGAGGATTTCCCCTTCCCTTCTGAAAGGGTGAAGGCAGAGGAGCAGGGTATCTTGGCTGTGGGGATGCCTGTGTGCTGGGGTTTGGAGTGGGGAGGGAGAGATTTGGGGTGCTCTTACTTCCTCTCCTCCAGGTTGGAGTTGGGGTTCTTCATCTCCATTAGTGCACAGCCAAATTTCTATGGGGAAGAAATAGAAACAGGCCATCAGTTTTGCCAGTCTTTGCAGGAATCAAAGCTGTGATCACAGCCTGGGCTGTGGTTCTGCTCCCAGCAGCCTGAACCACTGGATGAGGTCATAGGCCCCCAGCCAAAGGTCTGTGACCTTCTGTGTGACACTGACAGCAGGTGGACAGGATGAATTTAGCCACTGATCAGGGGCTTGTTTCACAGCAGAGAATAAGCAGATTCTGAGCAGGCTGGAGACGGGCAAGGACAGCACCAGGCATCACACAGCACCTGGACCTGTTTTGGGCCATTCCAGCTCAGGCTGAGCAAAAAGAGGATGTTCCTCCCCACGTCCCACTGCCTGTCCCCTGCTGGAGCCACCCACCCCTGTGCTCTGTCCTACCTCTCCATTCTCAGGTGGGTCTCCATTGCCAAAGGTGCTCGTGACCACCAGGACCATGGTTTCATGCTCCAGGTGCACGATGTCGTACTCATCCATGGACATCACCTGGGAGCGACACAGAGGTTAGAAAGAGGTGGGGAGATCCACCACCAGCCAGGCTCCTGGGGTGGATCCCAGGCCACCTGGGGATGAGACACAGCCCTGCTGACTCCATGGCAGTGCACTGGCGGAGATCTCTGCACAGGGAGGATGAGAAGAGCCTCAAGGGCCATGGACAAACCATGGAGGTACGACCCTAGAGGCCATAGGAACATGTACAATCCCTGCAGGAGTATTAGCTGGAAAAATTTCTGTGCAGGCTTCAACCCAGACCCACAAGCATATCTTAGGAGCTGCTGAAGGCCCTTGGCAGCCTTGTATTTTCCACCAGTCATGTCTTTCCTTGGACAACCCATAATTGTGTGTGCTTAATCTTGTGGGATTTGAGAATTGGAACAATACCTTGGCATCAAAAGCATGTTTGAAGATTTCACACAGAGTTTTTGCATAGACCTGTGACTTCCCTGTTTCCGTGGCATACAGGATGGTTGCCTTGACCCTTTTGGCCATGGCCTGTCCCATCAGCTTGGCTGAGAACTTCACAGCCCTAGGAAGCAAGAATAAATCCCAGTAAGAGAGTTTGTTGCCAGTGCCTCTACCTTCTATCTTTTTATTCATTATTAAATGAACAGTCTGCCTTAAAAAGTTGCAGCAGCCCTTTTTTTTTTTTTTGTTATGTGCCCAGCAGGGAAGCTATGGAAGAGCATGTTTGTCTTGACTTGTTAGAGAGGAAGAGCAGATGGAGGAGTTTGGACACAGAGCTGAAATACCTGAACGGGTACAGGGAGGAAAATGCTAAACCAGATGTGGGGGTTGTGTTTTTGCAGGGATAGAGAAGCAGAAGAAGAACCAGGGCCAGAAGTTGCTGAAAGCAGTGACCAGGTAACATCAAAGGAAAAGCTGGAGATCAACCGGAGCTGAAGCTACAGGAGGAACAGTATCTTCTCCACCTCTTCAAAACCATCCTGGTTGCTTTTCTGCAGGAAGTGTCTTAGCCAACCTAGGCTCCACACATCACACACAGAGCCCTGTGGCACACAGGAGATCAGACAAAGCTTTCTGCAGTGCCTTTGATTTGCATTCTGGTGACACTGTGAACTTTCCTGGGAGGAACAGCCCTCCGGAGACTGAGAGGTTGCATATTGATCTGGGCTGTGTCCAGCTGCCTCCCATGGCTGCAGTCATGTCTGGGTGCATTTCCCCCAATTTTTCCCATGGGCTCAGCTCTGACAGCAGGGCAGAGGGGCTCTGAGAGGTCAGCAGCCTCTCTAACCCTGGCCAAGGTGATGCAGCACTAGGAACGCTGACTCTTGTCTGTGGCATCGGTGGGAGCACCATGATGGGGAACAAGGGTGGCTGGCATGAACCAATTTTGGGGCACTGAGCCCACTGTGGCAAGTCTGTCATTTTAGGGGCATTCATAATCACATCAGCATTATTTTTGCTAAGTGCAGAATATTTTCACCTTTTCCAAATGGACCATTAGGCCTTTAAATGGGGTCACCAGAAGGGCAGGTCTGAATTTAGCCTGATGTTGCAACAGGGAAAGGGCAGTTTTTGGGAGACTGGGAGAGCATAAAAACTTCTCTGGCTTTTGCAAGACTAAGGGCTGCTTAATTCCCTTTGACAGGTTGACCAAACCCTGCTCCAGGTTATCCAGTTCAGCAGGACTCCTGCCTTCCCCTCTGATGAGCTATGGGGAATGGAGACTGCAGCTGGACTGGTCACATTGTCAGAAGAGAAGTCCAGCTTCCCCTGCCAAGGAGGGAAGAAATGCTCTGGGATAATCAATTGCGGGGGGNCTCCTTTCCATTTCAAAATCAGTCTCAGAGCATTTATATTTGCTGCTATACGATATCTCCTTTGCTCTCTTCTGGGGGTAGGAGGGAAGGAGCAGGATGGGCAGGGACTGTAGGTTTGGAGGCTCAGATTTGGCCAGAACCAGCACAAGCCTGTCTGAGCAGGCACAAAATCACACTGCGACCGGTGCCAAGCACAGCAGTCAGGGCTGCTGGGCTTGGCCCTCCACTTGTTCAGCTCAGATTAATGGTGAATAACAAAAATAATTTCTTTCCTCTACATCGGGAACAATAGGGATTTTTTTTTTCAATTACCTGCCAAGCTCAGGTTTTTATAAAATCATCCCTCACCCGGGCACACACCAATAAAAGCATTGTTTCTCCTGACTCAATGGTTCAATTAATCTTGCTGTGCTCTCCCCAGCTCCGGCTGCAGCCCAGACTCAGGCTCCGGTGTCAGCTGAAGGAGCACATTCATCAGCTGCTGATCATGTTTATGGAGGCACCATGGAAAACAGCTTACAGGAGGTGACAGCTGAAGAGTGGGAACAAACTGATAGGAGGGACTCAGGGAAAAACTGAAGCGTGGGGAGATGCTGTGAAGAGCTAGGGCCACCTGGCAGCCTGGCCACCAACACCAGGGAAGACCCAGCCCTCTTCAGCCTTGGCCAGCAGCTCCTACAAGCACCTCTCTGCCAATGGCCCACGGGGGAGGTGTTTGGGCCAGGACCAACCTAAAGGTCCAAATTACACTTCATTCCTACGTCCCTATTGACTTGGAGCTTTGGCAGGGGAGAGGGACTTCTATGGCCCATTTCCAGGGGTCAAGTGACCATGAAGTGCAAATCTCAGCTCAGCCCTGCCCCATCTGCTGCCTGCAGAGAGATTTCCTCATTCCTATGTCTCTGCTCCTTGCAAAGCTGGTGTTTGGAGGGTTAGGCATGCACTGCAGACAGGTGTTCCTCCAGTAGCTAAATAATCACTGGGAAAAAGAGCAATATGTACATGAGTTTCATATCACTTGTGCCAGCACAGCCCTGAACAGAGAGGGGTGATCTCTGCCCCAAGGAAGCTGACAAAGGAAGAACAAGCAATAGATCCCTAAGAAGTGAGAACGCCTTTCCTGAGCATGGCTCTCCCTTACTGGAGACTCAAACAGCTTGGGAGAACATTCTGATATTCACCTTTTAGTGGTCTAATGGGTGTTCAAAGGACCGTCTGTTTCTCCAAACCAGGACCAGCCACAAACACTCCAGGGCTTTCCAGAGCCCACTGGTACTTACTTTGCCAACTTCTTAAATCCAATAGCCCTCTTCTTGGTAGGTGTCCCATTGACCCCTTTCCAGACATGGGTGTTCCAAGGGTCAGGCTAGGAGAGAGAAAAGCAGCACTGCTCAGAGATTTGGGAAAAGCTGTACCCATAGCACCAAGTATTGAATTCCCCTAGTCATGAAAGGAGGAGCAGCTGGCCTCCTCTTCACAGCCCTCCCTCTCCTCTGTAAGACGCTAATCCTTGGAGCCCCGTGAGATATTTTCTGGGCAGTTGGGCACCGGACCATGCACAGAAAAATTGCAATATAATAAACCTTGCTGGCTTGTAACAGCATCTGGCCAATTGCTTTCTCACCTCTTGAGATGATCATTAATAGGCCACAGGCAAAACGATGGCAGGCAACACCAGAAGGTGAGAAGTGATTGAAACAGACCCATCCCCCTCTCAAGCTCCCTGTTTTTTTTCCCTGAGAGGCCCTTTGGGAAGGGGAGGCAGCTGAAGCCAGGAATAAACACACAGGAGCTAATTCCATGCCCTCGCAGGCGGCTGGCTCTAATCAGGGTCAGGAACCATCGGGGTTCCTAGTGGGTTGGTTTATAGGAATGAACAGACTGCTCCTGGTTTGTGATTGTTCCTTAAGGGCTCTTGACTAAAGGTCACATTGTGTGGAAACCACGGGAGCAGGGATGGCTGGATAATGAGGAAGTGTTTGCTTAGGGGCTTTTTTCCCTATGGTCTGAAGTGTTAAATACTCCAGCACCAGCATTTCATCCTGCTGCTGGCCCTGCTGGGCAGGAGCTCCCCCTCAGATTGTTGGATCCCCAAGCTGCCAGGAGCCGTCCACTCAAACCTGCAGGCTGCAGAGAGGAGAGACACAGCCATTTTCCAGGTCATTTCATAACCTACCCATCAAAGTGCAGAATTAGGCACTTATGAAGGGAGGAGCTCTGCTCAGTCCAAGGGTGGTCAAAAAATAGGGACTTCAGGTGTCTCATGGAGGGGCAAAAAGCCATTGTCCCAAGAAAAGGTGTAACATCCAGGGGGTTATTACACTACATGAGGGTGGAGCATCAATTAGATTTGTTGTGGATTTGAGGGACAGCTCGTTGAAGGGATTAGAGGGTGTCCCTCTCTTTTGTGCATCTTCTAAGCTCCAGCTCCCACCCTGCTCTTGGCTACAACTTTGGGCACTGGTGGGAGGTAAAGGTGAGGACAGCACCTGATACTCAAAGGAGGGTGTGAGGCGGTAGTTGAGCATTTCCTGGTGGAAAACTGGGGTGATGCTGCCTGACATTGGTGGGACAATCCACACCCAGTCAGCAGGACAGCCTCCTCGGCATCGGTACTCGTTCTCCATGTGCTTGATAAAGGACTCAGTGGCTGAGTGGTGATCCACAATGGTCACCTTGTCACTCTGTTGGGGGAAAAGAGATCAGAGCCCACAGCTGTTAATACATCCCAGAAGGCAAAAGCCAAGCTTTTACATTTGGAGCTATTTGTCCCAAGTATTCCTCACTGCCACAGTGTTACAGGACCTTTGGAGATGGCCCACGGGGACTGCTGACGCTGGTCTTGCCAAGGAGGTAGCAAAGTTGCCCTAGTCCTTCCTGAGTAAATGTGCTATGGGATGCTGTTCCTCCTATTATTTGTTGTGGGTCAAGCAAAGACTGACATGGCATGAACAGGATGGAGCATCCTCTGCTCATCCTCTCAGGAAGCTCTTTTGTGGCTTGTGCAACTCAATGGGGCAGCTCTGATCCAGCTTTGGAAAGGGCTCCCACCCTCTGAACCTGGGACTAGTTTACTGAACCCTCTGAACCAGGACTAGTTTAGCTACTCAACCTTTAAGTGCAGCTGGAGGGAGAACCTGGGCCAATTCTTGCATCATGGATGTGACAGAAGGGCTGTTTATTGCCTCCTTGGGATATTCTCTCTGGACCAGCAGAACTCACATGATGGTAGTGTCGTCTTTACAACATCCAGGGCACAAGGATTATTAAATTTCACTGCAGACTGCTGGAATAGCCCAAATTAAGGAGGCTCAGCCCAATTTCTGCATTCTCCTTGGATTGATGTCTCCATACTTGTTCCATCCAGATCCCATGTCCCTCAAGCCTGACCCAAACAAAACCATTCTGCTACTGAGGTACCTGGAAGCTGTACAGAACAGCAATGTTGATCTCCACCAGGGCCTGGTCCTTCCACAGTGAGGAGGTTTTCCTCATATCCAGATTCATTTTCTTGGCCACTTGCTGCAATAAAACACAGCAGAAGGTGAAGGCTTTTAATGGCCAAGAATCAAGGCCTGGACATCTCTGCCTGGGAGGAGGAATCCACAGGAGGGACCCAGGTTGATACAAGGCGCCCTCAGGGCAGGGAAGAGTTGGTCCATAAATGCTTTGGGAAGTCTGTGGGGAGCTCAGTAGGGATCTCACTGGCTCTGTCAGACACCAGCTGGCCCCTCAGGACAAAAAGCCCTGCCAGCTCGCCACATTCTTGTCCATGCAGCTCCAGGAGAATGGATATGCTGTACTTTCCACTCAAGGCAACACTGTCCCAGTGTCCTGCCTTCTCCCCAGTAACTTTCCACCCAGCAGGAGCACCTCGAGGAGGGGGATTTACCTCCAGGATGTTGTAGCGAGAGTTGTCACAGTAATCCCGGACCCCGATCTCTGTGCCCATGTACCAACCACTGAAGGGGCAGGCGGAAAACTCCAAGCCACCAATCTCGAGGAGCATGTTGGAAACTGCTGGCAGACCATACCACTTCAGGCCCAGGTCCTTGAACCATTCAAACCTGCCAGGAAAAACAGGGTTAGGCAACCAGCCAGACCTCCCCTGCCCAGCACAGGCAGGGGGGTGGAGGAGGTCACTTTGCTGCCAGGGGGGAAGGATGTGAACAGAACAAATCCTGGAGGCAGTACATCCCTTAGGGGCTGTTTATGGGGAGAAAGTGATGTACCAGAGGTGTTATGGAGTGGTGTAAGTCCTGAGAGACTTTCAGGAAAGGGAAACTAGTCCTGAGACAAAGACGCAACTTGCTTTCCATTTCCAGACTCTGCCAGCTTTACATCAGAGGGGAGGTAAGACCTGGGAGAGGTGCTTTGAGTAAAGCACCCAAGTCATGGCAAGGAAAGGCCAAGCACAGGGGGTGGCTTAGGGTGGAACCAGGGGAGCTCAGTCCTGCTAAACCCCTTGAGCAGTTCTGAGGCTTCCTCTGACTTACTTGGGATGCCGGATGGGCACTTCCAGCACAAGTTCTGGGGGGATTTCAAAGAGCTCTGGATCATTGCCATTGGCTTGGAGGAGCAGGGGCAGGATATCAAAACGTCCATATGGTGCCTTCCACCCTTGCTGGATGCAGATCTGCAGGCAAAATAAAAGTGGAGTTAGATGTTCCAGCATGTTCTGGTCTTCAGGCACTATGGGCAGGGAGTCATGTGGCACTGGGGAGGGCTGCTAACAGGATTTCCAAGGATTTCCAAGCCATGCTTGGCTCCATTATGGTTTAGTAATAATATCCAACCAAGGGAGCTACAACAGGGGGTTGCCTGTCACAGCCCACCCACAGCCAAGGCAGGGCCATTTGGGCTGAAAATGAGCCTAGAACTAGATCTCCAGGCAGGATCGTGGCTCTGGATAATCTACTTCCACTATTTGTGCCTGTAATGGCAAAGTTAAAAATGGGTGAGAAAAGCACAAAAGCAAAAAAAAACCCCAGCTTTATTCCTGGGGAAGCATCTCAGGGTGACACAACCCCAGCCTCACTTTGTGGCAGTGCAATGGATGAGCTGAAATCTGCTTGAGCCAGACCCTTGTCACTCCTGGGATGCTCAGAGTGTCCCCATNCCGGTACCTCTGTCAGCTCCACGTTGGCAGGGTCTCCCAGGATGGTGCCATCAGGCTGCTTGTACCCAGCGTAGCGGATGAGCTGGGCATTCCAGATACGGAAGTCGTGTTTGCTGTCTGTCCGCTGCGGGAAGATGGTTATGGCAGATCTGGAAGGAAGAGGCAGCGCTGGTGAATGCCGAGGACATTGGGAGCCAAGTGTTGGGGGGAAAGGTGCTGTCCCTGCCTGCCACCAGCTCTGTGTGAGCTCTGGATGAGCCCCAAACAGTTTTACACTGGAAGAAGCCGTGGACACGTGCAATCCGGCTCTGGAATTACAGGTGTTTCCAGCTTCAGGCAGGAGCTGGCTGCTAATGTGGGGTTTCAGACAAGTGTGGAGAGCAAACTGTGCTCTGTGTTTGAAGCAGAATGTAGTAAAGGAGAAATTATTGGAAAATTTGCTCTCTGAGGTCCCACAGAGAGCAAGACATGGATGAGCAGGAACCTTTCCCTCAGATCAGGTCCCTCTAACGCTTCCCAGGACAGGTATAACCATCCTGCTGCTAAACTTCAGGAGGACCCAGACTTGGGCTAACACACATCCAGAGGCCTCTGGATATAAACCATGGTGACTCCCTGGTGGCTCACCTGAGGTTCCCTTTGTTGGTGGCGTATTTGATGTGGTTGCAGATGTAATTGAACATCCCATGGGCTGTGGTGCAGTCCCGGGCATCAAACACCTGAAATAGGGCAAGTAATTGAGGTGATGTACAGGATGCTCCAACTCCTAGGGCAGAGCCAAGCAGGGGAAACACAGCACATAGAGAACTCTGGAGACCACTGTGGCTTGTTAGGGATCTAAAGCTCCATAGCTATGTGTTCTTAGCCTTTAGAACACATGGATGTCTAATCCACCTGCCCCTTTTTCTTTGGAGAGTTGAGTTGTCTGCTGCTCAGGCAGAAACCTCCTCATTCCGGTGCTCCTAACTTGGTGCTGTTCCTGACTTATCCACCAATAATTTTGGGTTCTGCTGTGCTTCTCTTGTAGATCAAGACCCAAATCTGAAAGAGGACGGGTGTCAGTCAAGTCTCAGGGACAGACAGGATGGGGAATCAACTGGTTTGGGTTGGAAGAGTCCTTTAAAGGCCATCTAGTCCAACCCCCCTGCCATGGGTAGGGACATCTTACACTAGACTAGTTGCTCCAAGCCCTGTACCACCCAGCCTTGAGTACTTCCAGGGATGGGCCATCTACAAAAGGGTGGAGAAACCAGGAAAGAGGGTCAGCAGGAAGCTTGAAATTGTTGCAGAAATGGCTCCCTTCAAGGTTCAGATATACCCAAAGAAACAGTGGATGAGTTGAAGGCTGATCTGGAGCAAAGGAGGCCCAGCCTCCCACCCAAGCTGTGCCCAAGCCCTGTGGGAAGGACCACAAGAGCTTCTCAGCAGCTGGGGAGCTGTGCTCCAGGATACAGGAGAAGATGGCATCTCTGTGCCAAGGGATTCCACTGGAGATCACTAATTCCAGTCCTTCTCTTCCACTAGTCAGAAGAGCACTAAGCCAAATCCTCTCCTGCTGTAGTATCTCATACCAAGGATGAGTGTGTCCTGCTGCCTCTCTCCGGGCAGAGCAGTAGTTTTGGAAGCAGCAGGTAAGAACTGGAGAACTATCTGATTTTGGAAAAAGTTCTCAGAGCACCAGCTCCCAAATGGCTCCATTTCAGACACGGCCACCTCAGCCACACCAACCCCACAGATGCTTTTCCAGCTTCTGCTGAGTTCTCAGCCTGTGCACCCTGAAAGCTGCTGAGGGAAGCAGGGCTGCTGTATGTTGAACATCCACCATTGCACCTGTGCTGTGCTTCCCCAGGTGTTTGACGAGCAAGATTTACCTCTCCAAAACTCCAGTGCACCCTTTTTCAGGCAGCCTCACAGCTGTCTGCACAGGGCTGATGCTCACCTGCAGCTTGGACCACTGGATCCTGCCCACGCAGCGGGCTGCGTTTCTCCAGGCATGTTTGGCTCCATAGATGAGCTCCGTGTCCCGCAGCTGGTAGGTGTCAGTGGCTTCAATCTCCTTGGTCACCTCCTCCAGCCTTTCCATGTGGGCTTTGGAGCCAGATCTGTGTAGGTGAGGAACAGAGGAGATGGCAGTTCGGGTGGAGGGCAGGGAATCCTGCTGCTCTCCACTGCACAAGTTTTGTTGTTCCTTAATCACATATGTACACACACACACACTTTCAGGTAACAGATGACCCCGAGTGAGTGGGAGAGGTCAGTCATTTACACAGAGACACACAACAAACACTGTAAATGAACATCAACTGAAGAAGCAGCTGCTCGTGGAGCACCAGCATCTCACCCTGCTCTGACTCACAAGTGTGAAAGATCAGATCACAGAAACATTGAATCACAGATTTGTTTGGGTTGGAAGGGACTTAGAGCTCATCTCGTTCCAACTCCCTGCAATGAGAAGGGACACCTTCCACTATCCCACATTGCTCCAAGCCCTGTCCAATCTGGCTTTGGACACTTCTAAGGATGGGGCAGCCACAGCTTCTCTTCACAACCTAGGCCAGGGCCTCACCACCCTCACAGAGAAGTTTTTTTCCTAACATCTAATCTAAACCTACTTTTTGCCAGTTTGAAGCCATTCCTCCTCGTCCTGTCACTCCAGGCCCTTTTAAATAGTCTATCTCCATTTTTCCTGTAGGCTCCCTTTAACACTGGAAGGCTGCAACTGGGACATCCCAAAGTTTCTCTTTTCCAGGCTGAACAATCCGAATTCTTTCAGCCTTTCCTCATAGCAGAGTCCCTCCATCCCTTTAATCATCTTGGTTTCTCCTCTGGTCTTGTTCCAGCAGGCCTGTGTCCTTCCTGTGCTGGGGATCCCACAGCTGGCTGTGACCTTCTCCAGCCACTACTTACCTCTTTATGGAGGAGTAGTACTGGTCAATGAAGTCCTTGGCCAACAGGAGCACCTCCTCCTTTGTCCTGGTGTCTTCTGATTTGCAGATGTGGGGGCTGGGGGTCATTACTGAGCCCATGCAGATCTGCTCGGTGCACGCGGTGGCCTGGTGGGACAGGAGGACACAGGCGTGTCTGGGGTTACCACAGCACTTCTGGTTACCTGAGCTGGGCTGAGGGAGGTCACTGATTACCAACATAGTGGTTGGTGGTAACTTTGGCAAACAGGACCATTTCCAGCTTATTTGTGTTCATCCCTGTTGTTAACACCCTGTACAACACATGCGTGTGCAGCCAACTCTTGTCCCATCCAAAACAAACAATTTGAGATCATCTTGCCCCAGCTTGGCACAAAGTCAAATGCTTTTCCTTATTTATCACAGGTGGACTTCCCTTTCTTCCAGCTTATTGCACCAGAGGTTTGAAATTCAAACCCTACTGGACACAAGACCAATCTGAATTAATGCACTTCTACATTCTCTGGTGAAGCCATCTTGGGGAGACTGTGATCCTCTCAATCATACTCAGAAAACTTTTGGCCAGTCCTTTCAGCTCTACTCACCATGGCAGTCTTGAGGTGCAGGGTGTCGTGGAGCACGGAGCCTGTCTCCCAGTTTTTGATTTTCACAAACCGTGGGCATTTGGAAGGACTCCCATTGACCGTGTGCTTGGTTGGGGACTGATGCCCAGATGGAGGTGGCTGGACAACAGGGAACACCAGGCACAAGGTCAGTTCTCAGTGAGACACAGAAAAATACTCTAATAACAGGCAGAATGTTGTATTAGTGGATGCCTGTGTTTAAATTCCAGTGATAATAAAGTGAGACAAGGTATATAATCCAAATATTTGCATTATTTTGGATCCCACAATGGAGCAGCCAACTCTCAATGCAATTGTCCTGGTTACATGACAGCCAAACCTACAGAGGAGGAGTTAAAAACAGTGGTAGAAGTGACTTAGGAGAATCTTGCATTCAAGTTTCCCAGTGGAAGGATTCTCTAAAATGTATTGGATGTTTTTTCTAAGGAGCTTCACCTGCTCAAGTTCTGCAGGTGCCCAGCTCTGCCTCACTGGTACAAGCACTGTGACATAGAACTAGCAGCTGATCATTCCTCTGAGCAAGCCAAAGGCACATCTCCTTTGATATCAACGCTGGAAGATCGTAGGAACAAGGAGGGATAAATTATGTGAGTGGGAGGGCTGCTGAATCATGCATGGTTGGATAGTTCACCCTCAGCTCCAAGGCTCCAGCCCCCCCCATGCTCTGCTGGCAGTGCTCATCCAGCACTTCTTGAATCATGCGCCAACACGAGGAGAGCCTCAGCCAGCACAGAGCTCGTGAGAAGAACTGGTTGCAAGTGCTTCTTTTTGCATGTTTTCACAGATAATATCTCAGTTTTCTACTGTAGCCCTTAGTCACCCCGAGCACATTAACAGATCAGTGACTGCCAGTGTGTCATGGGACAGGGAGATCTGCAGTGGCTCTAGAAGGCAGAGAGGTTTCTCTTAGGAATCAGATTTTATAGTGGGATGTAGTTCCATCACTGTAACTATAATGCTGCAGCTTTCAGGGGGAGATCTGTTCCACACTGGAGCAGCCTGTATTGTATTTGGCACCACTTCAAGTCTCTGCATCTCTGCAAATTATACCTGAGTTTGGGACCAAGTCTGTGTTCCTTTCTACACGAATCCTGTGGCTGGTGTCTCTTTCTACTCCATCTACAAGGTTTATTCGAAGATGGCACTGCCTTCAGCAGAGCTATGCGGACTCTCCCTCTCATTTTTAGAGGTTCTGGACTCGTGTCACAGTTGCACCCCTGGACTGGCAGCAGTAATACAAATTCAGTGTTACAGACTGAAAGACCAACCAAAGAAGAGCCAGCACAGGGTGGAAGAAGCTCTTGGTTCAGGAGGGAAAGCAACAGGGGCCACGAGGATCTGTGAGTCTCCAGATCTAACTACTTTCTACTTTTCCAGACAGAGTATTGCTTTGCTTTTCCAAAGCAGGGAGAGATGGATGTCTGACTGATTACAAGACTGATGCCTGGGCTGAGCAGAAACATCTGCATTGCCCTGGTGGCACTGTTGGCCAGATTTTTTGCCCAGTCCTTGTTTTTATCATATGCTGCAGACCTTTTTTTCCTGGAAAACAGGGATTTTGCTGTCAGACAGCCTGAGGCTCACAGTGTAACATCATGCACTGAAAACATATCCTGGGAACAAGGGACAGAGGCTGAAGGGGAAGGGGGAGATTTATAACCTGACCCCTCGATTGGGTCCCCTTTGGGCTATGCTGTCATGGATCTCCATGACATTCCTCATGCCACAAATCTTGTGATTTTCCCAAGGAGGGTTTCGAAGCCCTTGAAGCCAAATTACGACAGTGGATCTCAGCCTTCTCTTTCCATACTGTGAAAACCAAATATAAGACTCCATGTAGAGCTCAAAATCAACAGTAAATTAAAAAAAAACACTTAAATGTGGTCCTGGCAAAGCACTATTTTTAAGGGTTTTTCAGTTTTGAGGAATCTGACCTATGGCAGTGGCAGTTCCTGGTCATATTTTTCCCTCTGCTTGTTTTACTCTTTCAAGAGAATTAAATCATTCTTTAGCCACAAACAACATTCTGGTGCCCTCTGAACCACCCTGAGGAACAAGGGGAATAATCTGCCACCTTCCTTCTGAGCCTGATTGCTCAGAACAGCTCTGTGAGATTGGAAAAATGTAGCTGAAAGGTGCTGCTCAGAAATGCAACTGAAACCAATCTTCACCTGCACCTCCACCTGCCAGAGAGAAATCGGGAGCACCAAGAAGGAAGTGTTGATTGGATCCATCACTTTTTAAATCCAAGTTAGTTTTGATTTCCTGGCAAGGTGTGCTGCTGAAATACATCTTGGCAGAGCAGGGGAGGCCATGCCATGAATCCAGGTGTAGCAGTGACCCTTGGAGAAAGCAAGACCATGGTCCAAGCTGGTGGACATTGGCTGCTTAACATCTGCCTGCAGATGTTCTACCTTAAACTCTCTCAAAGCTTCTCCCTTTCCTGTTTGTCTTCACCCTGCAGGATCTGGGCAAGGTTGAATCTGAGAATCATTAAGGTTGGAAAAGATACCCAAGATCATCAAGTCCAACCTGTTACTGATCACCACCCTGTCAACCAGACCAGAACACTGACAGTCCTGTTTTTCCTTGAGCACCTCCAGGGACAGTGACTCCAC
Source organism: Serilophus lunatus (assembly GCA_013399895.1). Classification (NCBI taxonomy): domain Eukaryota; kingdom Metazoa; phylum Chordata; class Aves; order Passeriformes; family Eurylaimidae; genus Serilophus; species Serilophus lunatus. The sequence goes on from VXBA01003552.1 coordinate 889,585, forward strand.
CAGCCTGTTCCAGTGCCTGACAAGTCTTTGCTGAGAGAGGGCTATGGAGCAGAGGGCTGCTGAAATCCTGGGATGCCAGCCAGGCTGGAGCAGCCAAGGCGACATCACCTCCAAGATGCAGAGGTGTCAGGTCTGACAACCACATTGCAGAGCAACTGTGGAGAGAGAGACATCCAGAAGAGACTGGGAAGGAGCTCTGTGTGTCTGTGTGTGTGTGTGCGTGCCTTCCCTGCACAGCAAAGCTGAAGCCAAATATTACCCCTCGTTCTGTCAGGGAGGCTGTGTGAGATCCTTTCATGTTTTAATTAGGCAGCTGTGATATTTAGTGACTCAGGAGTGGGACAAACGGAGAGACTAATGTAGCAGTCGGGGCACACATGCATTATGCAAACATCTTTTACCAGGGAGTGTGGTGGCACTTATCGGCAGCATGCAGCTTGGGAGCTGTCTGCAGACAGCAGGGGGGAAACACACCGAGTCCTGGGCACTCCCTGGAGCCAGAATGATAGGGGCCATCTCCCCTTTTGAGATCTGAGTGGGTTATGTAGGTCCTCACCCTTCTTGTACCCTGTGGAGGAGTCCCTGAGATGCTGAAACATTTCCTGGGAGGCATCAGGCAAAGCATCACCACCAGTTTACCACCTGCTCCACTCTGCTCTGGGACGGCCTCACTTTGAGTATTGGAGCAGTTTTGCACACCACAATATAAGAAAGATATTAAACTATTAGAATGGGGGAGGGCCTGGTGGAGAAGGTTCTGAGGAGCAGCTGAGGGCACTTGGTGTGTTCAACTGGAGGAGACTGAGAGGAGACCTGATTGCAGGGACAACTTGGTGGGGAGGGGCAGAGGAGGGGCAGGGACTGAGCTCTGCTCTGTGGGGACCAGGGCCAGGAGCCCAGGGAATGGGCTGGAGTTGTGTCAGGGCAGGGTCAGGGGGGGTCTCAGGCCAAGGCTCTTCTTTGCCCAGAGGGGGGTTGGGCACTGCCCAGGCTCCCCAGGGCAGTGGGCACAGCCCCAAGGCTGCCAGAGCTGCAGGAGGGCTGGGATGATCCTCTGGGGACAGGGGGGACTCTTGGGGATGGGCCTGTGCAGGGCCAGGGGTTGGATGTTCCTTGTTTATCCCTTCCAGCTCAGCATATTTTGGAATTCTGTGATGAAGACTGCAGCAGCAGCTCAGGTCATAGATGTATTGCCATGCTGACATTTCCTCCTAGATTGCACTATCTTGGCTCACTGAAAGTGTGTTTTTTTGCTTTTATAAAGCTGTAAATCACCCTTACAAGCGTGGAGCTGATATGACTCCTTTCCCCTGAGAGCTGCATGGACACAGGCTTCCTGCTTGCCCTCAAGCTACTGAGAAATCAGTCCATATAGACTGAAATAGGACCTGGTGCAGCTGCAATATCTTTCCATCAGGCAGGTTTGGGGCCAGGGGGATTGGGCTACTGGAAAGCAGGCAAAACACACTGAGTGATTTTGCAAAAAATGAAAGAGGGATGGGGATCGATGCCCAGCAAGTCTTTCAGCACCTGATTATGAGCCTCAGTGAGCATTCACCGCCGGGCTAAGTGAACCCACCAAATCCTGCTTCAAAGAGCAAGGTGTATAAAAAGTTCTCACTTGGCCTGGCTTTGCCATGTGTTAATAGTATTTATTGCTGCTTGAAAGAAGCTGAATTGCCTTGACCGCACAGATCCTGGAGGAAGGGCTGCAGGGAGCACGGGGAAAAACCAAATTGCTCCCCGAAGAGCAGGCGTAACAAGCTGGGGATAAGAAGGATAAAAAGAAAGCTGTGCATCTAGTGAAAAAAAAATAATAAAGAGTTTAATAGCAGCTTAAGACTGGAGGTTTTGGCAGCTCTAACATGGAGAGAAATTAAGCTCTGAACACAGAAGGTTATAAAGTGTTTATAGTAACAGACACGTACACACAAGGAGCTTAGCAAGGGAGGCAGAAAGAGCCTTTCCAGAGCTGGGGCAAAGGGAGTAGAGCAGTGACCTGTGCTTGGGTGAGACCTGCCACAATGCATTAAACATGGTGGGACACAGGGCTGGCTGCCCAGGGACATCTCTCCAGTGGCTGAACAAAGCAGCTCATGGATGCATCCATTTGTGTGTGCTGATGTAGGATGTCATCCATTTTAAGGTTGGCTGGGACACCTCACCACAGTCCTGGGCTGCAGCCAGGCAAGGGGAGAATGGACATGGATCCCAAGTGTATGGGAATGTCATTCCACAAGAGTACTGTGTCCAGCTTTGGGGACCTCAGTACAGGAAGGGCATGGCAATGAGGGAAGGAGTCCAGAGGAGGCCACTGAGGTGCTCCAAGGGCTGGAGCCCCTCTGCTCTGGAGCCAGGCTGGGAGAGCTGGGGGCGTTCACCTGGAGAAGGGAAGGATCCAGGGAGACCTTGGAGCCTAAACGGGCTCCAGGAGAGCTGGAGAGAGACTTGGGATAAGGGCTGGAGGGACAGGACACAGGGAATGGCTTCCCACTGCCACAGGGCAGAATTGGATGGCATATTGGGAAGGAATTGTTCCCTGTGAGAGTGATGAGGCCCTGGCACAGGTTTGCCCAGAGAAGCTGTGGCTGCCCCATCCCTGGAAGTGTCCTAGGGCAGGTTGGAGCAACCTGGGACAGTGGAAGTTGTCCCTGCCCAGGGCAGAGGTGGAACAAGATGGTCCTGAGACTGGTCCCCCATGTCCTGCCCTGTTGCTGGTTAATCCCATCAGGGATACACGTTTGCCTGAACAGTGTTGGCAGGGCTCACACACGTCATGTTTTCCCTTAGGTGATCTTTGTGGTCTGGCAGGGTCTGCCTTACGTCTCTGGCTTTGCTACAAAAATGGAGTTAATCTACTTTTGGCAAGGAAGCCCGAGAATTTATGTCCGTGGAGTGTGAGGAGATGAAAAGGCACCGTACAACATATTATCTGAAGTGCTCTATTGAATTACCGTCACATGAATCAAAATGACTTTAATGATGCAACTTGGCTGTTTGCCACAAAAAGGGATCACATTCCCAAGGGAGGTTTCAGAGTCCTGGTCCCTGGATGTGCTCCCATCCCACGTCAGCCCTTGGATGAAGAGCATCATTCTCCAGTGACCTATATACCCTGCCTGAACCCCAGGGTGCACACCCCACATTTTGATCCCATTTTGGGATCCTCTGTGGTGTGAAAGCCCACCAAGATGGGTCACACACTCCCAAACCCTCTTTCCACCCAAAGCAGCACAAGCCATGGTCTCTTACCTGCCCTCCTTCAGAGTAAGGGTTGTTCAGGACCACGGGCACGTTGCTCTTCCCCCACAGGTCACCCAAGACACGGTCGTTCTCCATCCCAGCTGGTAAGGATTTCTGAGGATTGTTTTCCCCTTCCCTGAAACTGAAGGATTAAAAACCATTTGGGTCAGTGGACTGGAGTGTGCTTGGACCATGGGGACAGGTCCTGCTCCAGCTGCTTTCCACAGGAGCAGAAACTTCCACCTTACCCTGTGGGAAGGAAGGAAGGAAACTCTGCCTTGGCCAAGACGATGAATCATTGTAGCGAGGGCAACCCAAACACAACGGAAATTCCACCTCGTGAGCAAGATCAGTGCCAGCAGAGCAACAGGAAACCCCTGCCCCAACACTGGCTCTAACAGGGTTACACAACAGACCCTCTGCACCCCAAAAACCAAGCTGGAGCCATGTGAAAACAAGTATGGAGATGGGGAGAGTAGCACACAATTCCAGCTGCAAAACCTCACGGCAAAATGAGCCAGGTTTGCAGAACAGCTTGGTGTTTATTAACAGAGAAGAGGCAAAAAGCCCAGGAACAAATAGGTGTTCTCAAGAGGGGGGAAACAGCTCTCTCTCCTCTTCCTGACCTTTACAGATGCTGCAAATGCCAGTGAGTGCGAGCGATTTTAGTCAAGCAAACTGATGGATTGCTCCCACAGAGCTCTGAGTGTGGGGAAGGCTGGGGACTGAGGATATCCCAGCACTGGCTGCCCTGGCCCGTGCAGAGAGACAGGAGTAACTCCTGGTGCACACAACCTACCACACACTCCTTGCCTGGGGAACATACGCTGGGGTGTTCAGGGAGGCTTTTAAATGCCACCTGAGCAGGTGATACAAAATCACTGCCATAGGAGCCCTCCAAAGGAGAAAAACAAGTGGGGTTTGGAGCTGTGATATTCAGAGAAGGCAGATGGTGGCATCCGTGCCACTGGCACTGCCAGGTGAGGCCACGGGAGGGCAGGAGCTCTATGGGTTGGGTTGGATTGGGTTGGGTTGATTTGGGCTGTGTGGGGCCAGGACAGGCACAGCCCCACAGCTCATGGCCACGCTGCCTTTGCCCTTGCTCAACACACCACCAGGGTAATGCGCTCTGGCAATTGTTGTGCTCCTGCTGTCAGTCCTTAAAAGTCTTCCAGATGCCCACTGAAGTCAATAATGAGCCTTCTCATTCATGACGGCGGGTTTTGGGCACTGACCAAAGTAGGACACTTTCAGTCAGGACATAATTCACACCAACATGATGCTCTTGACACCACCACAGGAAGATACAAACGAATTCACTTTCACAATCCTCCTTGAACACTAGCTCATATCTTTAGGTACAGCTTAAGGAAAACACTTGACTTTAAGATGATCTCCCCGTGCTCTAAGTTTTCTGTAATTTTTCTGCCTTTACAGAGCAATGTTCAGCTGCCAAAACATTTCACTAGACACCTGGATAAATTCCAAGCATTGTCTGCCTTAGGGTGAAAGTGGCCAGATTGCTGCAAGTGAGGAGGTACAGATTCTATGAGAGCAGCTTTTATTGGGGTTTCTGGGAAAAAAAAGCTGTTCCTTAGTGTCTTGGTTCCTAGGAGGGTGTGAAGGGGGTTCAATCAGATAAAATACAAGAAACCCCACCCTCCGAAGCCAAAGGCAACAGAGCTCAGATCTCTGCACCTGGCAGCCATATGGATCCCAGGGGCAGGGGCAACCATGAACCAGACAATCCCACTCTGCCCAGAACCAGCCCATCCAAAGGGGAAGCTTAGAGCCTTTTGACATGTCCAGTCTACCTCCATCTAGGATAATCCCCAGCAGCAAGACGGAGAATTAGCAGGATGAAAGTTCATCCAATCTGGCTCTTCCCAGCTGTTAAATCTCCTGGAGAACACTCATTTCACGGCTGCACATCCCTGCCCTCTTGCCCTGAGACCCATCATGCCAGGTCAACACAGGGCCGCTGAGAACACAAAGTGATGGGCACACATCAGACATCTCTGGTAGCTGATGAGCCCCAACGTGCAGCTCCTCAGAAGTGGCCCTAATCTGAGACACAAGCACTAAATCCATAAGGTGATGGAAGAAATCCCCTGGCTTTCCTGGTGCTTGGGACTTAGCAGCGGGAACCTGCCTCTCAGAAGACTGTGGTGCCTCTCCCGTGGCACAGACTTTGCCTCTCTGCGCACAGGAGAGGCTTGGGATCTGCAGGCAGACCCAGCATCACAGATACTCACGGGAACCCCCAAAATTACCCTTTTCCTTGCAAGTAGACTGCTGGCATGAGGGAAGCTTGGAGAGGGATCCACCAACCTGCGGCAGCAGCCAAAGGTCTCAGCACATGGGATGCACATGGAATCTTATCGTCTCCACACCACAAAGCCATAAATGCTGGCACCTATGGCATCAGCCAAATGCTTGAATTAAACCATCGCTGTGTTTGGGTACTTCGTGTTTTACAAGTACTGCTGGAGCAGGGACCTGCTCCCTTTCAGTGCCCCCATGGTTTGTTCAGCCTGGAGGAGACTGAAAGGACACCTCACCAGGGTCTTCCTCCTGAGGGGAAGTAGAGGGGAAGGTACTGATGTCTTCACTCTCATGCCAGTGACAGGACTCAAGGAAATGGTGTGGAGCTGAGGCAGGGGTGGTTTAGATTGGATCTCAGGAAAAGATTCTTCCCCCAGAGGGTTGTTTGGCACTGCCTTGGGCTGCCAGAACTCCAGCAGTGTTTGGACAACACTCTCAGGGACAGGGGGTGACTCTTGGGGATGGCCTGTGCAGGGACAGGAGTTCAATTTTATCATCCTTGGGGGTCCCTTCCAACTGAGGATATTCTGTGATTCTATAATTCTATCCCCCCTCCTGGGGAACAGTGATGTCCAGGTGGGCATTACAGGTCAGATACTCAGGAGCAAATGCTCCACCCTCTATTGCATGTTTGCAAGTGTGGCAGAAGCAGGTTGTATGCTGTTCTTGATGGACTTACGGCTGCATGAGCATGGCAGGGAGGTGCTGCCTTACCCTCAGACCCTGCTGGAAAAGCACAGTCAAGCGTAGCTGCCACAAAGCCATTAGACTAAACCCAGGGGGTATCTGTCACCTCCACACTGGTGCTGTGCCACGGCTCGCTCGGGGTCAGGGCAGGGGATCCCCCCTTCCCTCCCTCCCGGGGCTCTGGGTGCATGTCTTGCCCTGAGCCAGCACAGGCCTCCCCCGGATGAGGCTGCCCAGAAGTATCCGGCTCTGTCTTTTGGAGAGAGACAGAGAGAGAAAAGCCCATTCACAGCAGCCAGAGCCTCACCCCAGTCCTAGTACAGATGGGGGAAAAAAAATAAAAACAATCAATGGTTTCATTTTACAAATATTTCCTGCCCCTTTCTTGTAACTGTGTTGTTTGTGAGCTCGGGCAGGAATAGGGTGTTTGGGGTAAGCTATTTTCCTCTCTTTGAAGTGGCTTCTCCAGCCCCCAGGAGAGGCAGAGGGTGACGTGTCACATCCGTCCAGGCTGCCACTCACAACTCAAGGAGACTGGCAGAGGCACCATGCCCAAGCTCAGCCTCTGGATAATGTTTCCAAAAGCACTTTATGAACAGCAGAACTCAAAGGGCTGTTGTGGTAGGCAATGGGAAACGTGCAGTTCCTCCGGCGTGTTTCAACTCAGCCAGGTTGGACACCCCCAGGAATCTGCCATGGAGCTTCACAGGGAGAGAGGAGCTGGCCCTTGGCTCCTGGCAGCCTCTGGATGGGGCTTGGAGCAGCTTGGTCTAGTGGAAGATGTCCCTGCCCATTGCAGGCGGTGGGATGAGATGAGCTTTATGGTTCCTTGCAACCCAAACCATTCTTAAGATTTTTTAAATGGCCACTTTAATGATTTTTGGGGGGAGTAATGGTGAAAGTCAGTCCTTGGAAGCTGTTTACTGGCTGAATTCTCCCAAAGGCCAGATCCAGGATCCAGAGATCCCTCTCTGTCCAGACCCACCGCCAGATGTATTAAACACTATTAGCCAGATCTCTTGGATCCAGAGCAGGTTTGGGGGAAGGGACCATATTTTGAGGTTGTTTTCTATTCTGAAAGCAAAATTTGATACTTAAAAAAGGAAAGAGGAATCCTGCCCTCCCCCACTGGTGCAAGGCAGAGCCTCAGATGCTGCCTCCCCTCGGAAAGAGCATCTGGCTTTTGGAGAAATGAGAGGCACCACTGTTTTCTTTTGACTAATTTGATGATGTGGCAGTGCTCAGAGTGATGAAGCAGAAGGGAAGTTGCTGAGACAGCCCTTTCTTAAATTTCTCCAAAGCTTTTCCAAAAAGAAATTTAAAAAAAAAAAAAAAGAGCAAAAGGAAAGTTTGTCACTTCTCTCCTTTGAATTTCCTTGGCAGAACGAACTCTGATTTCCCAGACAGAGATGAGAGATACCACGAGCTGCTGCCACCCCAGGGGCCAGTTTGGAGGAGCTGATGAGGATGGTGGTGCCCACACCTCCAATAATGCATCTCGTGGGGTGACGCTGATAGAATCACCACTGTGGGTGGATTTCTTCCTTCCAGACCTCTCTCACAGAGGCTGAAAACTCCACACTTGGACATGGGACTGTTCCAAGCTTCTGAGAGAAATACACTCTTCTCCCCTTCTTCCCCTCTTCTGGTTTATTCCTGGGGATGCTGCAGGGATGCACTTGCAGTGCTCCTCCTTCCAGTGCTGGTGCTCGCCTTTCTTTGGCTCTGTGGAAGACCGTACTCCAGAGGGTATGGCATCCTCATAAGTTAAGATTTCCTTGCTGCCTTTCCTGGGGCAGGTCATGGTCTGCAACACTGGGAAGTGTGCTGGCTGCAAGCTTCTCGCCTGAAGGGTGAAAGCAAGGTCTGTGCAACAGCAGAGGGAGAGGCAGGAGAAGGGATTTGCAGGACACAGAGGATGGAGCAGGGCCCAGGGAAGAAGCAGGAATCAGAAGGCATAACTGCATAAGGTGGGATGCACTCCTCAGGGAACATGGGGTGCCAGGAGCGGGCAACTGCAGAGTGATCAAAGCAAGAAATCTTTTCCTAAATGAGAAAAGGGATCTGGAACAGCACTGAAGGAAGACAAAAACCTCACAACAAGAAGGTCCTGTGCTCTCAGAAGGTCAGAGCGTGGCCCAGCATTGGGATTAGGGACTAATGAGCCGAGCAAGATGTGGCTTCAGAGACAACCATGAAATATGAGGCTGTTAAATGCTGTTGAGTAGGGACTGACAGATAAAGACCTGGGAACAAATCCAAGTGATCCCAAAGTCCCATCAGCATAGCTCAAGATTCAACCAGCATCAACCTGCAACTGTCACTCTCATCCCTTTCCCGACATGCCCAAATTGCACCGGGAGGATTCCAGCCTCAGCAGCTTCTCTGGTGGCCAAACACTGTTCAGGTCTGCTGGGAGAGCACAGGATCACTCACAAGCTGTGGATTTGTCTGCTGGAACAACAAGAAGAATGGCTTCCCATCCCAGGGGATGCAATAAGCAGCACAAAGGGCTGAGTGGATGAAGGGTGGTTTGGAAACTGGTCCAAGAGGGCTCCGGGGAGGTTTGTTTGGGTGGAATATGCTGTTTTCAGGCACAAAATGCCTCTCTGAATCAGACTGATGGAGTCAGAGTGACAAGGAGGAAGAATCAGCTGAAGGAAAAGGGGAGGGTTATTCACTTCTAAAGCTCCCTTCATCCATTTGCAGAATGGCACAAACAGGAGAGTTTCACGGAACCTTTTCATTTCAGAGGTTTTAAAGTTTCATGTCCAAGAACAGAATAATGAAGAAATCAGAAATGCAAATAAAATGTTTTGAGCAACACAAAGGGATTTTGTCTGTGGTGAAGGAGGTGGGAGGAAGAGAATTTTCTCTTCGAGAACTGCAAAATTATGGGGTTTGTTCCAGTGCAGGATGGAGCCTGAAACCTTGAAACCCTTCATAAACTGAATTCCTGCTCTCAGCACACTTCTCCCTCTTGGGGCTGCTGATGCTACTTTTTGGATCAAAACTGCCATGTTTCCATCATGCTGTTCATGTAATGGAATAGACCTGAGAAGAAAAATAAATACTGGCAACTCGGTGGAGAGGGGGGAAGAAGGAGGGAAGATGGGACATGACAATCTCCCTAGAGCTCAGAGGGAAAAACAGACCTAGGTTAGCTCGCAGTGAGTGAATCAAACTCTATTTTTGCTCTCTAGCCCACGGTGAGCCTCATGGCAGAAATGCCAGCTCTCATCATACCTTGCTCCCCACTTCTATGCTCTGTTTTATGATTGACTTCAGTGCAGAAGGCTGGAGCCAAGAAGCAGACATGCAGCCCTGGTCACAGCCCTTCCCACAGGCACACACCGTGGGCGCACGGCGCCTTCCGGCTGGAAATCAGCAGGCAGGAAAAGCCAGGTTGTCCCATGGGTAACTCCCCTGGGGACTGCAGACTACGGGTGCATGGGATGGAGATGAACTGATTGTTTCCCCAGTACAAACTCAGAACCAATCAATCATAGAATGGTCTGGGTTGGGAGGCACCTTAAAGCTCATCTTTGTCATGGGCAGGGACATCTTCCACTATCCCAGGTTGCTCCAAGCAGCCACAGCTTCTCTCAGCAACTTGTATCAGGCCCTCACTACCCTCATAGGAAAGAATTTTTTCCTAATATCTAATCTAACCTTGTCCTCTGTCAGTTTGAATCCATTTTCCCTTTTTCTGTCAGTATGTGTAGAAAGTCCCCCTCCATCTTTCTCGTAGGCTCCCTTCAGGTCCTGGACTTCACTGTTTCCAGTTTTCCTTGGAAGCAACACTAGAGACAGAGGCTCAAAGCCCAAAACGCCAGGTGTAGTTTGAATAACTTTTGGCAAAGTCCACCTTGAACGAGAAGTTTTTGGCTCCTTGTGAATAACCTCAGACTTGTACCAGTCCTTTCTGCCCTCGGAAAGCTGTCACAGCTCCGTGGGCCGGATCAGCCTTGACAAAGTGCTGCAGGCAGGGAAGGTCAGCACCAGGCGAAGACGAGACAGAAAAGGATCCATCCTGAAAGCAGCATCTCCAGCTGGATCGATGGTCAAGTGGTCCAGGCTGTAGCTGTCAAGCTCAACCTTGAATGAGGTTTTGCCCCCTCCTGGTGTCCAGGTACAGCTCTATTCCTGCTCTGATTAACACCAGCTTTGTTTCTCCCCACAGCCTGCAGAAGTCACAGCCTGCAGGATCAGATCTCCATCAATCTCATAAGGCTTGCTGGGTTTTTTTGGCATTTCTTTGGCATTGACCAACAGCCTCTCCAGTTATCCACTCCCCATCTCTCTCTGACCTTTCTGCACTTCTCCTACAGACCAAGACAACTTTGTCTGTAGCAGACTTTCACAATGCCCCAGCTTTGTCTGAGCCCAAGCCAAGGAGATCAGTCATCTCCAGCATATTACAGGAGAAATGCCCTGTGCTCTGCAGAGCTCTCAACAAGTATTCCCTGCAGTATATCTCCTTTCTTACATCTCTGCTCAAGCCCTCACTCACACCGAGTCCTACTGCAAGAGCGAGGCTGCAGCTTTTCATCAAGCAGGAGATTTTGACTGAAAAGTGGATTTTTCGTCCCAGAGTATATAGATTAAATGATTATGTTTTTTTAAGAGTATTGAAAAAAGAAAGAGTGAAGTTTTGATGAAGTACCCACTTGCTGGTTTGAGGTCCTTCAATATAAGTGAATTTAAAGCATTTCTGTTTAATCTCTGAATAGAAGAGACTCCTCAAAGAGCAAACACATTTTTTCATCCCTCCCCCCAGCTGGAGTAGAATTTCCTTGGAGACCCTGCAGCTGGTAGGATGGAAGGGGACAATAGGGGACCTGGTTAGAAGGATGAGGCTGTATGTTGTATCAGTGCAGTTGTGTCCTCCAAGGGCTTCGCTGGGCTGCGACCCCCAACTCCTCCACAGCAGCCTGTGCTAGACCAGAGCAGGTTTTTAAGCACCATATTTCGTAGTCAAGCATAACCCTTTCAATGTCTCAAACCTTTGGTGGCTTCAACCAGGTTCCCCCAGGATGGATTGGTGCTGGTGCACAGTCCAGGCAGAAAGACTCAACCTTTAGAGAGTGTGCTGGGCTCGAGGGGTTAAATTGCTCCCTATTGCGCAGCAGGGGCCAAACCCAACAGTTTCCAAATGTACAACAACTAGGGGTAGGTATTGTGTGGTGGGCAAGGCAGAAAGAATGTCCTTGAGTATGTCCCACAGCTCTTTCCCAGCTTCTGCCACTGCCACCAGCACAGAGCTGAGCAGGTATTTTTTTCCTCTGACTCAGTGTGACCACCCAAACTCAAATCTTTGAGCTACCGTGTCCTCCACAGAAAACATGCATAATCTGGGAGAGCAGAAACCACACGAAAACAACTGAAAACACAAAAAGGGAGATGGTAAACATGAGGTGTGGGTGTGGGTTTGGGACGGGAGCGATCGGGAGCTCAGCCTTGGCTGGGAGCCCACTGTAGGAACCCTGCTGTTCCTTTCCTATCTTGTTTCTGATAAAAAAATGAATGCAATTTTTTCCCCCTTTTCTAAGGAAGTGTATGCAGCAGGAGAACTTGAAATAACAAATCCCTCTGTGGCTGAACTGAGATCTCCAGCTCCAGCAAACCCTCCAGGCTGTTACAGCCAGTCAATAACTGAGGGCAGCCACAACCTGCTGCAGCACTTGACACCTCTAAAATGTGTTTGGGGACTTGGGGAAAGGCAACAGCAAAAGGCAACCTATCACTGCTGATAAAGGGCCAGGAGGCAAGAGAGCTGGTACCAGAAAAACATATCCTAACAACAGCGTTGTAAAGCAGGAAGGACCACAGGGAGCTGCTCCAGCTCTGGAGCAATGAACTACATCTCAGGGAAATGCTGAGGAAGATGAGGAGGGCAACACCACACACATTGCCCCTTGCAAGAGCACATATCAGAAATGAGGCTGTTCCACTCCCATGGTGGGAACTTCACCCTCCTCAAGAGGCCATGGGACAAGCACTGTCTCTGTCTCCATCCTTGTGACCCATGCAAACAGGACTGAAATAATTATCCTGCTCTAGAAAAAGCAGAGGGGATGAACAGACAGCTCCACTTTTACATTTCAATGAGGGTTGGCCATTTCTGAGCTCTTAACTGAAAATATTTTCCCCCTTCCCAAAAGATGGGAGCACCAAGGCAGGTCCCACTGACCTTGCACAGAGTTCCCCTTGGCTTCAGGTGGGGGCTGGACTGCAGCTGCCCTCCCCTCTCCCAAAGGTTTTGAACTCATTTCTCCTGGGAAACATCGTACCCTGCCAGTCTGACCTTCCCGCTCCCTCTCCTGCCATTAAACAACAGTGGATTTTAACTAGAGAGCCCTAAAGCGGGAATGCAAGGACAGACAACAGAGGAATCTTATTTGGCAGGTGGGGAAACTGAGGCACAGGTTTTTGCTTAGCTTAAAACAAATGAGATTAAGAACAAGGAACAGAAATATATTGCAGTCCACCCTGTGATCTACCACATCACAGCTGAGCTTTCCACAAGACAGTATTCCTGTTCTCCCTGATTTTCCATGCTTACATCTTTGTCCCTTTCTTCCACAATCTTCTCCCAATTTTTCATTATATTTATCTTTCCCTCATCAATCACTTCTCCCTTTTTTTTTTTCTCCCCATCTTCATCCTGCTATGCCAGACAGCAGTCAACACTGGAGAGGTGCTCACCAGCCCCTAAACCAGCCTTGGGTAGACAAAACCAGCACATTTCACCAAATGTAAAAAAATGTATTTAGGGACCTACCAATCCACCTGGACTTCTATATCCCTTGTCTCTACCTTGGAGGGTGCATCTCCATCGCTGTCCTTACTGCTGCTTTTCAGGAGGTCCAGGACAGGCTCAATTTCTTTGAGCAGTTCATTGTCTTCCACGCCACCGTTGAGGCAAGGGTGACCACAAGCCCCCTCCTTGCCTTTCCCAGTGTCCTGCCCTTTGCTGCTGGTAACGACGCCGTTAACGTGGACCATCGGCTCCACCTCCCTCCCGATCTCTCTGGTCCACAGGGAGCCCATGGCGCGGTCGGCTGCTGGCAGCGGCTGCTCCTTGCTGTGCAGGCTTGGGTTGGACAAGTCAACCGCCTTCGGAGCTGGGCAGAGCGGTCTGGTGACACGGATGGTTTTTGGTGTCCCGTCACCTGCAAAAGTGGTCTCCAAGTGAGTGGTGAAGCCCTCGGGGCCCCGCAGGATGAGGACCACGTAGGTCTCGGAGGCGATGCTTCTCAGGATCTCCAGTGCAGTCTCATAGTTCATGTCCACCAGGGGCCTGCCATTGACAGCTAAAATGATGTCCCCAGCCTGGATGAGGCCACTCTGCTCTGCGGCCCCTCCCCGGATCAGGTCGGAGATGATGATGGGTGGTTTGCTGACGCGCTCCTTCACTAGGAAGCCGAGGCCGCCCACCTTGCGCTTGAAGAGCCTCACCGAGATGACGTTGGGCTGGATCTGCTGCACGCTGAACACATTCTCTTCCATGGCAGCCCCTCCTCGAGCCTGCAGACCAGGACCTCAACACTCACTGAGCACAGAGAAATTCACTGTCGGAGAGGCTCTTCCTCGTCGGGGCTGAGAAGGGACAGCTCTGGCTTTTTAGGAACTGGCCTTACTGGGAAACTCCTCTGGGCTTTGGCTGCAGGGTGGCTTTCTGCAGCATACCCGGTGTCACCGCTTTCCCAAACAGCCCGTGGGAGGCAGGGGGTATCACGGATGGGAAGCAGGGCTAGGGACAAGACAGGCAGGACAGGCAGGGCAGGCAGGGCTGGGCATCGCGTGGCCAAGCAGGGGCTGGAGGGGGCAACATGCCAGCTTCCAGTCAGCCTCTGGTCCTGCGCTGGGCAAACAGGGGGAGGCAGCCCGCTCACTTCACCGACATCCCCGCACACGGTCCACGAGCTTCTTTATCTGGAAAGGAGGGAAAAAAGAGGAAACAACAAAGGAGAAAGAAGAGTGAGACAGGGCAGGCGTAAGTGCCTGCTCAGCACGGGGCTCGGCACGCCACGGGCACCCACATGCATCAGCCCGTCCCCACAGATGTCACCCCCTGGGCTGCGTTGGGGAGACAGGCTGCAGCCTCCCAGCGCTCCGGGCTTTGTTTCCTCCACCCCCCACCCTGCGAAAATCGGCACCATCTGTTCGGCGGGGGCCGGGAAGGCGCGGGGGGAGCGGCAGAGCCTTGGGAAAGGGCTGCTGGGCAGCCTGGCTCGGACTGGCCCCGCTTTGCCCAGGGGCTGCAGGGAACGCCCTGCAAGTCTGGTGGAGGGGAAGAGCCGCACGGGGCTCGGCGGCGATTTCTGCCGGCTGAGGGTTTTGTCTCCCTGTGTTTTCCAGAGCATCCAGCAACCTGATGGTCGAGAACTAGGCGGGGGACGTACAGCCCTGCCGAGGAGGAAAGCTGTTCCGTAGGTGCTTCACACCGACGGGGTTTCGATGCTCCAGGAGTAGCAGCCACGAGCAGAACGGGGCAGTAGAGGAGGAGGACACTCAGCTCCCCTTCCCCCGAGTTAGGAAAACACTTGCCAAGGCAACTGCTTTTAAGCCTGGCTACAGGGATCATAGCCTCAGCTCCTCCTCTCCACGTATTTCAAGCCTGGCACGGGGCTAAGGAGGCAACGCTGGCACTCCCCCGTGCCCAGCCCTGCCATCCGGCTCTGAACTGTTCCCACACAAACTGCTTTAGCTGATGGAAAACCATCTCCAGGAGAACATGCAGTGAGTTTACCCAGCTCTCAGGGGAGCCTCATGCAGCTGGGCATGACTGTCTACAGCCCTCAGATGGCCCGGGAAGCCACGTCTCATTGACTCCTGATGGGACCCTTGTTCTTACATGCCTATGCTTTTGTTCGGTAACTTCTGCTCCCAAACCCTCTCTGCATTCCCCTCCCATTTCTCAGATGCTCTGGAGAGCATTCCTCTCCAGGACTATGCCCTGACATTTTGCAGCAAGCTGAAATGCAGGCGTCTTCGTTTCTTTTTTAAATCTGAGTTTTGGGGAAAGAACAGAGGGCACTCGATCTGCAGGCTGGGGGCACTGACATGCCAAGGAAAACACTCCCTGTCTCCCCATATTCAAGGCAGCGTTTGCACCCTCAGACATGGAACACTCAGCTCCCCTCTGCCAGCATCCAGATGGGAAAAGCAAGGATCTGAGGAGCGGGGCAGTGACACCAGTCCTGGCATTAGCTCACTCAGGCACTTTAATCCCCATGTGTTGAAGGCTGCTGACACATGCCTGCACTTTTCACAAGGGAGTTAAGAATAAAACAATTAAAGAATGATTAACCCAAACCAATGGATTTAACCCTTGTGGCTCTTCCCCTGCTGTGACCCAGCCCTGCAGAGCAGCAGCACATGCAAAGGGTTAAATGCCACCGAGTAAGAGGATGGGGAGTCACAACTTCAAGGGCTAATTAACCCTGGTGACATAAGTCCTAATTGTTGAGTGACTTCCTGCAAGTGACCCTGGCCAAAGGACACTGGAGCAGGACTTCCCTGGGCTGTGATGGAGGGGTTGTGCCACCTCGCAGGGCTCGGGGCAGCAGAGCAGATCCTCAGGCCACCTGGGGAGGGAAGTTCCCAGTTGTGGGAAGGATCGTGGGAAATGGAGATCTGCTGCTACCAGGAAGGTTCTCGCCCTTTCCTTGCTTCCCAGCCTCTCCATCCCTTCCCCAGCCCTGTTTTCACCAACAGTGTCAGCCACAGCAGGATCACAGACATATCTTCTCTCTCTTTCTCAGGCATTTTAGTACCAGTGCTGAACCACAGGACTGTCTTCCTTCTCTGTGCCAGGGTCTGTCTTTTCCTGGCAGCCCACCAGCACAGTTCCTTCATCCCCCACCGCTCCCCTGGTCCCCCTACAAGAAAGGTGACCACCACTCTCACATCCAGGCACGACACCGAGTAACGTAGGACTCATTTCTAATGTCTTGGCTGACTCTGGAAGGACAAACGTGGCTCTGAGAGCAGTGTAAGGGCTACACGAGGGTGGGGCTGCCAGCTCCTTACAAGGGGACAACCCTGTTATTTGCTCGGGATTAGTCACCGGCAGCGCAGCGCTCATGAACTCCTCATCGTCGGTGAAAGCCATGTTTGTGTCGTGCCCATTTCAGCGGGGCCAAGGCCATCTCGGGGATTGCCTGGCACGAGTCCCTGTCACCACTGGGCTTCCCCAGCAGCTCACACAGGCAGATGCTCAACAGCTGGAGGAGACGATGCCCTTCAGCCTGGCTCGACTTTCCTGTGGTGCTTGCAGGGGAGCACAGCAATGCCAAGCTCACTGGAAAGAGCTGAGAAACGCTGAGGTGTTTATTCCCTTGCTGTTCTCCCACAAGGCAAATTTCCTGTTATTTTCACCATAAAGCTTGTAATTTGTTGTGTATATTCAGCTCCAGCCTGCAAGATCCCAGAGAACAACATAATCTCTGGGTGCACTCGTTCCCCATCCCTGAAAGCCACTGACACCTTGGCATTCCTTACAAGAGGGGTGAGAATTAAAAAGGTCGATTCTAAGTGATATCTAAACACACAGACAGGACTTTCTCACAGAGGGGGGTGAGAGTGTCCCCTACAGACAGAGGGTGACTCGCTACTGGGCCTTGCACACCCCCTCCTGTGACTGGTATCTGCCCACGCCTCAGGTGTGGGATCCCTCCGGGGACTGGCTGGAAAACAGGGAATGACATTATGTGCCTTTTCAGGAATTTTTCCCCCTTCCTCCAACTCAGGCCCTTTCTTTTGTTTTTCTCTGCAGCTTCTCAGAGTCAGGAAGGTCAGAAAAAAAGCCAGAAAGCAAAGAGGGAGGCAAGGAGAGTAAGGACAACCTGTCTGTAAGCCCCTGAGCCTCATGCTCCTTTGGGAAGAGTTGGACAAGCATTTTCACAGACTCGTAGCACCATTTAGGTTGGAAAACAAGATTGTTCAGTCTGATGGTTTCTCAGTATAAAGTCTTGGACAAACTCAGATTGGAGATGAGAGGGAGAGGGAGAAGTTCAGGGCAGTAGGAGACACCTGGAAGCACATGGAAGATTCCCCCAGATACCCAATGAAGTTCGGGGCTCCCCCATGCCCAGCTCCCGGGGTGTCCCAGGACATCTGCAAGTCTGATCCCCGAGGGGACACGTTTCAGATGGAACCTGAAGGATTTGATCCTGTGGGAGCCAATGGCTGAGCTGTGCTCAGCTCTGGGAGCTCAGCTCTCCCTCCCAGCACCATTAGGACTCTGATTTATGAACCCAAGCACTGCAGGACGTTCGCCAGGTCGTACATTTAAAACTACTGGAGGTGTCATGTCTAACTCCTTAAAACCAGTGAGAACAGGGTTTCACTGAGGTGGAAACACTTATTTCACCCCTCAAATATAGCCAGGAGACAACAAATGCCATGGGCAAAGCTGGGCTCAGTTCCCTGTCAAATAAAGGTCCTCGATGGTGCCATCCCACTCCCTGCCTCAGTTTCCCTTCCCCTTCCAAAGCATAAACCCAAACTACACAAGATTAACAAACCTTGCAGAGGTGCAAACTTGCAGCACTCAGACAAGTGTTAACTCTGATCCAAACATCAATCCCTGCTAACATCAGTCCTTCGGAGGCTTTAATCAGCCTAGGGAAGAGCAGCACAACAGGCGCCCCTTTGATAGCGACAAAAGCACTCACTCAACAAACAACTCCTACAAATAATAAAAAAAAAGCAATAACAAAAAACTTCTTGAGCTGCCAGATAACATTTCAAGCACTAAACTCCAGCACATATGTTAATTGGATGATTTGATTTTGAAAGCAAAGCGGAGGAGAACTCAATCTTAGGAGCTTAACACAATCTCTTAACTCTCTCAGCCAGGAGCTGCAGGCTGTGGTGAGCTGGAAGTGCCCAGCACCGGCCCTCAGGCATGGGCTCTTGGGCTGCCCTTGGCCTCACAAATCGATTTTGAGCCTTGTCTTCACTGTGATAATGCCTTGCAGTTCTGTGTGCCAGCTTTAAATGGACACCATTGTCCTATTTAATTAGTTTTTGTGGGATTTATAGCACTCAAGGAAGAACCTTGGTGCTGATGGATTTATGCCCGTTTAATTTTTTACAACCCATGGAACATCAGTGGATCTGATGAGGAGCACTGGGATGCAACATATGCACAGTTACTGTAAACCTGCATGTTTGTGCCTCTGAAAATGGAGCATTAAAGTGATTCACTGGTAGGCAGCTCACTCGTGCCAGCAGTTCTGCACTCAATTCCCGCTCGGCTCCGACCGACGGCACGGTGTGTCTGTGTACATGGCCTTTTAATCCTGAGAATATACAGACAATGATCCTCCAGCCAGCTCTAATTGTCCACCTCCCACTAACCTTGCCCAGGAGGAAGAGAGACCTTTTCCCTTCACAGCCAAACAATCACTCTGCTTCTCCCTTCCCATCCTCAGCGCACTCGGCTGGGAAGTCACTATTTCACTGGGGCCACAACATTTTCTTTGCCCCCAATAAACCTGATTTACACACAGGAGTGAATGAAATAAGAGGCACTTTGCCATCTGTCCAACACTCTGGTGCCAGTGCCCAGTGATGCTGCAGAGCTGCTGGACCCCCTGCCACAGCCACGGACACCAGTGGGCTTGGGAAGGATGATGCCAAAGGGATGAAGTGTCAAGGTCTCAGCCCTGGAGACTCACTCACCTCCCCCATGTCATCAGGGCTGTCTGCACTGAAAACTTGCCTATTTCTGGTAGAAGAGCAGTTAATAAAATAAATACTTGCTTTCTGATATCAGTAAATCCATGTCCAGTCCCCAAGAGCGTTCATTTGCCTGTGATCAGGGGGTTGTTTTCTGGAGAGCAAACCGATATGTGTTTGCTCATGGCCATATTTTTGGGATAAAGCTGCCCCCAAATCCTGTGACCTGCACATTTATCCAACTCCTGGCACTTGGTTTCGTGTTCATCCTTCTCCAGGGAATTAAACAGCCAAGGAAAACCCAGTCCTGCTGGCACCAGCGCATCTTCCAGACAGTCAAACCGATCATTGTAGATCCCTTCTAACTTAAATATTCTATTTTATTCTATCCCATCCCATCCCATTCAGACCAGCGTCCAAATCATGGTGCAGCAGTTTTAGAGGAGGCAGAACCACATCAAAACTTCACATTATTTTAATGAAGCCCCTCATCCCTCTCCCCTTCACCCCATCTGACACAAACCGCCCCTCTCCCAGTAGAGCGCAGCAATTCATTTTAATGTTGCCAAGACAACTGTGTTGACAAAATTCCTCTTTTTTTTCTTTTTTAGCTGACAGAAACAGGGTTTTGTTGTAATTTGGAGTTCAAGGCTGAGCATATTTCAGCACCATGCCTGCCATTTCTCTTTTGCTGTTTCGTACATATTTTCTTGGCGCCCGTGGTGTGCGGCTCAAGCGGAATTTAGATAAAACCGTCAGTTCTGCTGCTAACCTCATCTACAACTGATGTTCTTATTAGGGCTTGGTCCATCTGTAAAACATAAATTTCACCACCATCCATTCGCTGAGAGGATTGGAATTACACCAGTGACTCTGGTTTGACAAATTGGACCTGTGTTAACACACGGCCACTTTGTCCTAAAAGACAAAATAGGTAGGTAGGAAATAAATGAGAAAATGCTACTTGATGGATGGTCTCACAACCCAATCGCAGCACGAGAGGGGGTTGGGGCTCCATTTAGAAAAAAGAAGGAAAAAGAGAATTTAAAAATCGCAGCAGGTTGGCTGGAGCTGTAATAGCTCCAGAGCCACCAGCCGGCATCAATAAAATCAGAGACGGAGCTCTCGGCTCAGTCAGTCCAGGAATAAACTCCTGGTTCATTTCAGCAACTCACGTTCTCATCCCTCCTTTGCTGCTGACACCCCAAAATCCCCCTAGCACAGCATTAAATTCTCCTACTCTAACAAACCATTTAGGACACTGAATAGCAATAGATCTTATTGTCACTGACTTTCTAAAGAGTGACTCATATCCCTATTTAAAACCCTCAGGAAAAGATCAGGCTCCTTGTGGCATAAGCCCAGGTTCCTTGGTCTGGAGGCACGAGCCTCCAGCCAGGTCCCTGAGAAATCCTGGTTCTGAGATTCCTCTGTCCCCAGAGCACTGTCACCGTCTCTTTTCCACATCGGGAGGTGCAATTCTCTGTTTTCCCACAGATGAATCCAGCACAAGGAGCCAAGCAGAGCTCTCACCCTCTTTGCACTGGCATCCTCGGGGGCTGTGCAAGGCAGAAACCGAGGATAATTCATTCCCCTGAGTTTCTGTCCATGCTTTTCTCAGGATTTTGCATTAGCACTTGTTGCCATAGTATCAACAGCAGCAGCAAAGTTCTCTGGGGGCCTCCTGGGACCCATTCCATGTCCTACAAAGGCTATGGCTCTAATTGAGGCAGGATTAAGGGGGGGAGATGTGGACTTTTCTGCTTTTCAGTTTTTCCTAAAGGTGCTATCGGTGAGAGGGAGGCTGTTCCTTGGAAGCTGCATCAGCCACATCATCTTGCTCCATCAACATCTCTGAACTTGGGGCTGGGCATGAGGCACTGTGGCAAGAAAGCTATGAATGTGTGAGGGAGAGGAATGGAAATGGTCACTGATGCCCATCAGTTCCTGCAGTTTCCCCCTTCCCCATGGGACAGCCTCATGCTGCTGATGCTGCCTTTGGCTGAAGCTGCCCCAGACTCTGCCCTGAAAATATTTTTACCATGTGCCAGAGGAGAGAAATTTGGTTTCCCAAGACCTTGCCCCTCACTCCTGGCATCGTGGGGAGAGGCAGCAGTGGGAAGGCCAACCCAGGACAAGCTCTGAAACCCTTGGCCAACACATACCACTGATACTCCATTTTGATAGCTTTTGGAGATGAAGGATAATCCCTGCTTGGAAAAGACTCTCCTGACTTTCAAAGCAAGGAAGAACCGCACGTTTCCAGCACGCCTGAAAATCATAAGCCTGAAACTCCGGAAAATGGGATTAAGACAAGCCTGCC
Source organism: Serilophus lunatus (assembly GCA_013399895.1). Classification (NCBI taxonomy): domain Eukaryota; kingdom Metazoa; phylum Chordata; class Aves; order Passeriformes; family Eurylaimidae; genus Serilophus; species Serilophus lunatus. The sequence continues at coordinate 910,856 of VXBA01003552.1, forward strand.
CTAGAAGGGCATTGCTAGATCTCGTTAAGCATTTCTGAATTGTCATGTAAAAGAGAAGCTGTGGAAAGCGTTGCCTTGCCATAATTACCTCTGATTTTGTGTATACGCACACAGAACTCGCAGGTTTCCACGCTCTACATTTAGAGCCAACATATGGGCTTCCCAGGGCATGTGTTCCTTGTGCCCACAACCAGATCCTGAGCACTCACTTGGTGTCATATCAGCACAGCTGCCATGTAGGGTGGGAACCCAGTGAGTGTTGGGTCCCTTATCACACACAGCCCATCACAGTTCATTTGGAACGAGAGAATCAAACGTGTTTTCATCCAGCTTCGACCAGACAGCGGCTTACAGTCCTCTTTGGGACACAATATATTTATTTTTGGCTCAGTATGAGAGATCAGATTGCATATATAGATTTGATTTAATGCACAGATACAATCAGAGCAGCGTGAGTAGAACAAAGGCATTTGAGCTCTGTTTGGAGCCTCCTCTCAAAACCGGTCCCTCGTTATTGGGACTGTGTTCCTTTAGTAAAAATCAATGGTATCAACAAGTATCAAACAATATTCTGGTTACTCGGGAAAGGTAAATGCTAATCTACACGAGCTGGGCTCATGTGACTTATCAGTTACTATATATAGTTGTTTTCAGGCACTGATTTAGGGAATCTGGCAGATTTCCTAAGCCTTTGTACAGATACACTACTGAAATGGAAGAGACAAAATACACAAGCAAAGCAAGGGGGAAAAAATATCTGACAGGGCCAAAATGGCCCTGAGGGTGAGGGAGGACCAACCTCTCCCCATCAGCAGACACACAACGTTAATTCCAAGTGAGGATTCAGCCCAAACCCCTCTGTCTAAGATGGCCTCTCGCTCACAGTCGTCACACTGACAGAGGGAATAAACAGAATTCAAAGGGGAAAAGGACTTGTCACTCTCTTTTGCTTGTGAGGATCTGCGATGCTTCTCCAAGTGCAGGTATCTAAATAGAGCAATATCCCTTCAAACCCCACGTCTGCGTGGGAAGAGACTCCGCACCAGGAGTTTGTTTGCAAACATATGTACGTTTTAAAACCGGAGTCTGTGAGTTTGTAGTGTCTTTAAGGAAATATTCTGGGTAACACAAGCTAGAAGAAAATAGGAGGAGGGAGAAACCACTGATGCAAAACCAAATTCTTTAAAATAAGGCTTCTACACCCAAGACCTTTACCAGAAAAGGCATTGCCAACCAAGATATGCAGAGAGAAATCCCTGGGAGAGTGCTGTCCTGAACAGTCCTCCTGCTCCAAAAGCCTCCCTGCAGCTTCTGTGTGATCATCCCTGCAGATCCCATTCTATCTCCTGCCTGAGCCATTGGCACTTCGGGATGTAGCAGAGGAAGAGGAGCTGGCACTTAAAGCAGTCGAGCTCCAGACCCCTGCAACTGCCCCCTGCAATCCCACATCTCCTGCTCCAGACAGCCCGTGCTCCCACGAGAAGGAAGGAGACGCTTCCCCTCCATTTCAGTGAGAGGCGGATCAGCTCCTCGGGGACTCGGCAGATAATTGTCAAGTTGCCTGCCAGAATTTCCTCCTGGCAGTCATAACTTAGAAGCGTTGGAAGAAAATGTCTGCACCTGAGCTGTGGAGTCAGCATGCTCAGGGAGACAGGGAACAGAGCCTGGATGGGGTGATCACCCACTCCACCCCCCCTCCCAGCTCCAGATGCTCCAGATGCTCCAGATGTCCGTGTACAGAGGTGTCTTTTTGCTCTGCTTTGCCAACAAACCCCAAAAGCTTTCTACTATTTCCTGCAAGTCAAGCCAAGAGCGAGACAGCGGGCTGGGCAAGAAGGATTCATCTACTTTGATCCCTGGGACAACAAGTCCTGTCTGCATTTCACCCTCATCCAGAGGGACCACAGCGGTCCTCGGTGTGCAGGTGAGGAGAGAAAAGGGGCCAAGTCCAGACTGACCCCCGGCTCTCCCTAGAGGAGAGGAGCCAGCCATCAGTGGGACATTCCAGGGCTGGAGCCGCATCGGGAATGTCTTCCCGCCCTGGGCTGGATGGGGATCTTGCTCCCACTCCAGTGCCCCAGGGACAGTGGGGACACCCTGAGGACATTTGGGACATCCCGACCCTGAGCGACAGAAGAAACAGCAAGGGCAGGAGCTGGAGTGTGTCAGCCGCCAGCCCAGCACCGGGGTTAGGGGCATCTCCTGCAATCCCAAGCCCTCCCCGCTGGTGTCAGGAGTGTCGGGGAGCTCCGGGCGGGCGGCGGTGCCCGCAGAGTTCAGCACCCGGGACAGCTCTGGCATCGCCCGCCGCTGATCGGGGGGAACAGCTCATCCCCCCGACCCCCCCCGGGGCACCTGTTCACCCCTAGGGACACTGCCCCTCTACCTGGAACAATGTCCTCCGCTCCCTGAAAACTGCCTTCTCCCAAAACAGCATCCCCAGGGAAAACCGTCCCCCACCCCAGAAGACTGACGCTGCGCCCCACCCCTACCCCCGCCCCCGGGGAAAAACTGCTTCCTTGCCTTCCCCAGAA
>VXBA01003552.1:914434-929065 GCA_013399895.1 Serilophus lunatus
CCAATTAAAGAGCCGAAAGACACCCCCCGGCCCCCACTTGTTGCCGGGAAGCCCTGCTCCATCACTCGTGGGTCCACCTCAGTCTGACTGAGGAGAGTGGGGGGCTCTGCCTGACCCTGGGGGTTTAGTGGTCACCAACTCCCTGCCCAGCCCTGCTGCCGCCCCTTCTCCCCCCCCCCCCTCCTCCCAGGTTATGCTGCAGAAAAACTCCTTCTTTTCCTGACAGCAGCAAGTCCCCCCTGCCCAAATTGTGTCCAGGGCAGAAAGCACCAGCACCTTTGGGATATTCCAATGCCCCAAACCAGATCCAGGTGGTGCTGGGGCACCCTGTACCTCTGCTGCTGGAGCTGAACTTGGGCTGCACACAGGATGGACAAGAAAGGGTCTCTTCACCCCATTCCCCGTTCTGACTCTACCTGCCCCCAATAAGGCCCAGTGCAGACCCAGGCTTGACATCAGTCTCCAGGCTTTGCAATTGCTCTCATTCCCATGGCAACAACAAACACACAATTATAGATATATAATATTATATAAACCAAGTGGGCTCTTGGGCAGGAGTGTGAGGTTCACTGGCTCACAGCTTCCTCCTGAGCCCCGGAGGCAGCTCCCAGGGAAGCACTGAGAGGTGGCTCAGCCTGGTGAAGGTGCACAGCCCGTGGATTCCCAGCAGCTCCAGGTGCCACTCACCTCGGGCAGCCCCACTGCCTGCCCCACTGCCTGGCTGGAGGCAGGCAAATAGCACACAGCACAGCAGGTGATTCAATTACAAAACTTCCCACAGGGAAGGGGAAACCGAGCAGGGCTGTTCCTCCCCGGCACACCGGGAGCTGTGCAGAGGTGGAGAAGGGCAGAGGAGAGGCAAACACAGCAGCAGAACTGAGGCTGCTTCCCCCGTTCTTCCCCCTCCTCACGTTAATCATACATCGAGCTGTAACACGCTGTCTGGGGCTAATGAAAACATGATTATGACTATTTAGATGCAGGAGAACTAATCTAATAGCTAGTTACCCAATGATATCTGCTCTGATACACTGGCCAGGGAATCCTGCCCCGTGGAGGGATGAGTAGGCACACACTGGAGAAAGGCTTCATGACCCAGTCACAGGCTGAGACAATTCCAAATCCTTCTCCTTTCAGGGCTCACAGCTTTGAACATGGCCTTAAAGCTGCAGGGCTCTGTGAGCTAGTGATTATCAGGGCAGCTGGACCGATCCCCCTCAGATGAGGGTGCAAACAAAAGGGGGATTTGTGTCTAGCGTGGCTGGAGGTCTGGCTCACGCAGGGCTGATGGGTGTCATGGCACCAGAGTGGTGTTTGAGGGGACTCTGCACTGCCAAAGCCACCCTGACACATAGCATGGGCTCGGGCCACCAGCATCTCACTGCTCTTCTTCCCTCCTGCCAGATAGGCAGATTCACAGGAGGCAAAGCAACGCTGGGGAAGCAAAGCCCTGAGTGCTGGAATCCGGGTGAACAGGGCTCCCTGTGCCACTCCAGGACATGACTTTGGCAGAGCAGCTCACCCACCCACCCGCACCCTGCAGCCGCACCCCCAGCAGGACCCAAGCCCTTTCCACCAACTCAGAGTCTGAGGGAACTGAGCTCACTGAGGCCAGGACCTCACAAGGCACAGCAGCACCTCCTTCATCCGCAGAAAACTGAGTGGGACAACGCTCATCTTTGGCTCATCTGGTGCTTTGCTGCTGCCTGTAAATCCGGGCAAGCCGGAGCAAAACATCAGTGCTGGAAGGGAGGTGGTGGCCTGGGCATGTCCTGTGCTCCCCCTGTGCCCAGGGAGCAGCCCCAGGTAGCCTCTCCCTCCAGCTGAAAGCCATGAGTCAGCCCGGGGAGGAAGGCTTGGAGGTCCATAAACAACTGAAGAGACAGATGTCTGTCTGTGAATGGAGAAGGTGGAGCAAGACCCTCTCCAGCACATCTGCACCCAGTGAGCCCATTCCCACACGGCTCTTGGTGTGACAGCAAAGGTTTGCACCTTCCTTCCTCCAGCAGATAGGATCTCTCCACAGGGAACATATTCCTGTCATCCTGCCCCCTTGGGTAGCCGAGAGCTCCGGACAACAGACCCCAGCTCTGGAGAAGCCTCCCCATGCCCAGCCCTGTCCATGGAAGTTGCTTCCCCCCTTCCCACAGCTGGGAACAAGTGCAAGCAGTGCTACCGAGCAAGTTATCCCCCAAAACTGCTCGGGAGAGGGAAAAGCCTCCTCCCTGCCCCTCACACAGCTGCTCCCCAGTTCCTCCTCTCCTCTGAAATCAGCACAGAGCTTCTTGCTTCTGGCCATATGCTGCCAGCGGTTAGAGAAGCCAAATATAAACGCAGCAGTTAATGCTCACCCAAGTTTCCTTCCCACCTTCCCAATCCTGGCTCTTTTCCCCTCTCCTGCTGCCCCTTCTCCCTCACCCACCTCTCTCTGGGGAGCCAGCAGCGCTGGGGGCTCCAGTGGGAGCGTGTCAAGGATGGAGCTGGGTCTCTGAGCCGGCTCTGCTGCCGGAGCTCAGCCAGCCGGCGGGAATGTGCCGCTCAGGATGCTCAGCTCTCTAAGATCCTTAGGAAACCGTGGCCTCGGCACAGATCACACACACACAATATCCCCGGCAGCCGCGGCTCTGGAGTTATTCGGCTGCTATTTCTATGCAACTCGAAATGCGTCCGAGGGATTATTGCCCGGGGACTAAAGAAACGGCTAAACATATTTATACTAAAGCTTTAAGAGCCCGTGTAACTGCACACACACACACACACACACACACACACACACACACACACACACACACACACGCACACACACACCAGCTGATAGCGGGGTCTGGCACAGAGACTGCGGCGATTTGGGACAAATCCCAGGATTGTCTGTCTGTGCTCTAGTTTAGAGCGAGCGCCGATGCTGGTGCTTGCCTAGAGGTGGCAGTGAGCCTTCGCTCTTCTCCTCGCCCCGAACACAGCACGGGAGGGCCCGGGAAGTCCCGGCTGAGCTGGAGCTCTGCCCTCTCTGCTGGGCTGGAGAAGTGTTTGCTGTGGGCATCCAGACCAGCCCACACCCGCTGTCCCCTCCAGAATTCCCCCTTTGCACACCCGTATCGCAGGCTCGGGGGATTCTTCGGCATCCTCCCCGCTGGAAGGTGCCAAGGATAGGGGTTGATCAAACCCAAGCCGCCTTTAGCACGGGGCAAAGACTGAGTGTTATCAAAACCAGGCTACCCTTAAAACCTGGGAGCACACGGCCAAGGCAGCTCGATCTTAGAAACATCCCTGTGCCAGCACCGAGCTCCACCACCCGTGACATTTTTTGGGTGAAGCTCTTTGCTCTCTGCTTTCAGAAGCCGAAAAAATCCCTGAACTACCAGGTTGAGATGTGACAGCGTGATGTCTTCCAGCACAAACACCAACATCCAACAAGACACCTGTAAATCCCACTAAAAACCACATGTATGTCCTAAAGCTCCCTGCACTGAGGGTTAGGGTTGGAAAAGTGCTGCTGGAAAAAATCCTTTGGAGTGTGTCTCAGCCTCCAAGGGCATAAAGTGGGTTATGAAGGGTGATCTCTCTCTCTCACACATACACGTGGGCACACACACACGCACACACAATCTAATAAAAAGATATTAGTCGAAGAGTATTTGGCTTCTGGCATTCAACTATCTCGAGCTTCATACAGACACCAAAGAAATGAAATTATGGGAGCACACAAACAAGAAATTCCAGGGGGATGAATTAATGTTTCATTGCTATTGTAGGGCAGAGAAGTACCTGTCTGTCTTCCCTTGCATTTCTTTTTTCTTGGGCTTCAAAATATGAACCCCCTACCTTTAAAAGTCACAGCAACATGTTCCCTCCAGCTCAAGCCCTACTGCCTTTCCATCAAAATCAAAATTGCCTTCATTATCATTTTAAGGACACGTTGGAGGGCTGACAAACACACCAAAGTTCAAGGACTTCTTGTAAATCCAGGGTCTAATTTAGACAGATTAAAAAAAACAAACGACCCTGCTTTAAGACCTCACTTCACAGCCTGAAAGGGGTTCGAGTCACTTCTGGGTTATTCAGATGCAAACACTGTTTTGAAGCACAAGTGTCTGAGCTGAGCCATCCACCAGCAGCTGGAAGTTCGGGGCAGATGCTTCGCAGCAGCAGAGCTACACGACTCCACTGGAATCAGCAGAATCGAGATCATTAAAGCCAGATAAAACCAGCCAGTCCTCGGGATTTTGTACCATTTGAGTCCCTATTTCAAGCCCGTTCCTTTCTAGTGGGATCAAGCCCCCAAATAGCACCTTTTAACCTTTAGATCAATGATTGGTGCAATTACAAACTGGAAAAATCACTTCTGTGTCAATCTTAAACAGTATATTTAGAGATTTAAATTTTATTTTTTTTTTCTATGAAGTGACACATTTCAGAGGGCTGCAGGTAAAAGACTCTTTTGAAAAGACCCAAATCCCTAATCTTAAGTGAAAAGTTATCACCGGAGGACCTTGGGGTGGGTGGTGACAAAGACAGGAAAGGGCCCTGCGTCAGCCAGGGCTCTGGGTAAATAGGGCTGGGGAGGAGAGCGGAGGGCTGGGAGCAGCCTGACGAGTCTGATAAGCCAAATCTGCAAAGCATTCATTGCAAAAACCAACACAAAGCAAACCCAAAAGCAGAGAAACAGCTGCTGTCGAGTCCATAATTTCTAAGGAGGAGCAAGAAGGAAACAAAAATGCCAAAAATTCTCCACTACCCACGAGCAAACTCCCTTGTGTGCCACCCCACAGGGTGGGTGGGAGGGATGTTCCAGCATCCCTGCTCCCCCCAGACCCCCTTAAATACAGCAGTGAATTTGGGCACCCCATGAGGAGGAGGGAGCTGTGCAGCCCCTCCATCACATCAATGCTGAGGGAGAGATTAGATGGGATATTGAGAAGAAATCCCTCCCTATGAGGGTGGGGAGGCCCTGGCACAGGGTGCCCAGAGAAGCTGTGGCTGCCCCTGGATCCCTGGGAGTGTCCAAGGCCACCTTGGAGCCACCTGGGACAGTGGGAGGTGTCCCTGCCCAGGGCAGGGGGTGGAATGAGATGGGCTTTAAGGTCCCTTCCAGCCCAAACCATTCCATGGATCACTGATGATTCCAGCTTCCTCTTGGATTGAGTAGCAAAGACCAAAGCGAAGGTGACAACATAGAAGGCAAATCCAAGCTTTCCAGCAAAATAGGAGTAACAAAAAACCCTTGAGTGATGTTCGAGCATGAAGAGACCAAAGACGTTGGTTTCCAACCTCTAAATCAGCTCCATTCAGCCAAGGCCAAACAGCAGCCACGGATCTCTCCCAGCCCAAACACAGCAGCTCCCAAAAAAAGGGGAGAAACAAGAACTCAAGAGACAGAGCTGTGGGTTTTTTCACCCTTTTTCTTTCATGAACCAAACAAAAATACAGCATTCAGCCTTCCCACCAACTGAGGACAAGTTTGCAGAGTTATGCCAAGAATTTAGATTTATTCCTGGCATCAATTTAATGGGATATTGAGACACTGCTGTAATTTAAAGGTATTTAACAGCTTCTTCTAAGCCAAGATGAAGCAAAGCCTTCCACAAACCACTTTGCTTTGAGCCAAGGAACACCAGCACAGCCAGGAGTGCTCAGCACCCTGACATGAAGCCCTCGCAGCAGATTTGAATATACCAGGCCCAAAGGTCACAGCTTTTTAAAAATAAAGTTAAAACATCAATATACAGCTTTTTGGCTACCTCCAGACCCAGCTCAGCCTCAGTGATTCACCTACTCCCAGTGGTTCCCCACCGTCAAATCCAGCCTCACATGCAGCCCCTCTGCTTTCAGGCTCCTGGAAGCAGGGCTGGTCCCAGTAACGAGAGGGAACTGGGGCTGAGCAGCTCACTGGTGTCACCTCTGAGAGCTTCGTTAGCACCAGTGTCTCCATCCCTCTCTCACTCTAATAGGATTGATGAAGACTGCCTGTGGTCAAAAGCATCCCTGATGTTTCCTTGTGAGACCACTGGTGCCACGTGGATTTTGGCCCAAATCCCAGCCCCCTGCTTGGTATCCCACATGTCTGAGCCACCTGGGGCCCATTTTCATGCAACTCGAAAAAAACACCCTATTTTTTCAGATCTCAAACCTCCCATTAAACTTAGCTGGATTTGTTAGGATGAGGCAGATGGATAAACCAAAGCACAGCTGGATGAATTCTGCTTTCTTAGGAAAGTGATACCAAAAGCGTTCCCAAAAACAACCTCCCAAACCTTCCAGTGTTTTGGTGCTGCTGGAGAAGGGAAGTTGTACCTGCGTTTAAAGGTTTCCACCTCTCAGTAGTTCTGGTGGGTGGTGGTAACTCCACCAAGGAGGTTTTCCCACCCTCAAAATCTCAAACCAGCTGCCTTGGGGGAGTTAAAATGTTTTCCTCAGAGTATGGCTTATCCAGTCATGGGTAAGTTCAGGATAGGTTTCCTGTCATCCCATCCCTAGAAGTGTCCAAGGCCACCTTGGAGCAACCTGGGATAGTGGAAGGTGTCCCTGCCCATGGCAGGGAGTGGAACAGGATGGACTTTAAGGTCCCTTCCAACCCAAACCATTCTGTGATTCCTCAGTGGTCACACAGACTTTCCCAGTCCCACCAGTTGGGTCTGGGATCCTGTCCAGTTTGCAGTGGGAGGAGGTGAAATCCTGGGATATCCTGTCTCTCCATGCCAAGAAAACACTGGAGGGACTCCACCTGTTTTGATTTCCAGGCTCCTGCTTTCCCTCCAGCATCTTAACCCATTTCAGCACTTAGAGACAACTCAGTGCAGATTAAATCGACTGTGGTGACATTAACACCTGACCTGGGTGCTGCCTACAGCGCCCTGAGGCCATGGGTGTCCAGGCTTTCCCTAAGGAGCTTGTGGATAACCTTGTCTCTCCTGATGCTCCTGTGGAGCTGGGTGATTCCTCTGCTGGCCAGGGGTCACAGCTGTGGGATGCACTGCCCTGCATTTCTCCAGATCCATCAGGTTGAGCTCCTGCTCCCAGCCCAGCTCTGGATCTCTGAGTGATGGATCCCACTGTGCCCAAAACAGAGGCAGTGAGGTCCCAGTGGGATCAGCAATGCCATCACCCTCAGTGGCCACTCCAGCACAGGGGACAGTCCCTTGGCCACCAAGGCACTGGTGGAATCCTGGTGGCAATGAAAGTTGGGTTGTGGCTGCAGCTCCTCCACTCCTCATCAGTGCCCACAGCCAAGGCAGCTCAAAGACCCCTAAAGCTCATCCTGTCCCCCCTCTGCCGGGGACAGGGGCACCTTCCACCAGACCAGGTTGCTCCAAGCCCACCACTAAATCCTGGGAAAGAGCCCACCTACAAGGATGAGGACCCCTGGGCTTTGCCCCAGCACTGGCCAAACACCAAGGCTGGGGGAGCAGAGCAGACCCAGCCCTGTCACACCACCACCAGCCCCACAATGGTTCCCACCCTGCCGACACCGGTATGGAATGGTCAGGGGCCAGGAGGGAGGAGAGCTGCCCAGGATACCAGGAGAGCTGGCATCTAATCCACTCCATATTTTTTATTTAATTTTTATTTTATTTTAAGCAATGTTATTTTCCCATCCTCCTTTGAGGGTGTTTTGCAGCAAGAGCAGCTGATGGGCTGGAAACAGGCTCTGAGTTAGGAGCGGGAGGAACTCATCCATGCAGCCCAAGGGAGAGGTTTGAGGCTAAAAACATAGTAAACAGGAAAAACAGACCAGCAAATAAACAAGCCACCTTGGACCAGTGAAGCACCACCCTGTGAAATGCTGGAAAATAACCACCCTCCTCACTCATCTTTGTTTTTAAAAGGGGAAATTGAGGCACAGAAGTGACCAAGGTCAGTCAAGATGCTTGCAGAACCCCCGGGGCCAAATTTCAAATGAAAACATAAAAATATCACAGCACTTTCCTTTTTTCTCACCTGCCTGCTGGATGACAGACAGGGCTCAGAGTTTTCACTGTGAGGTTAAAAGACCAAAAGGAATTCTTTGAGCGAGGGAAGGCTGGAAAACTCTCACCCCAATACACCACCCACAGCCAGAGGAACCCAGCCTGGGACTTGGCAAACCAAATGCTTCTGTTTCCATTGAGACAGAAATAAATTAGAGTTAGACACTCCAAAAGAAAGACCAAAATGAAAAGAAACAAATTCCAAGCAAAATCAAAATCAAGTAAGAAAGGAGCTGTTGCAAAACACCAAGTCACAGCAGGCAGATCTCTCCCTGCTCCTTGGGCTGCATTGAGAGTTCCCAGCCCCCAGCTGCTCCCCAGAAGAGAGCTCAGCCCTTCCCAAGGAGGTCAGTTCCTCATCCCCAGGTGAAATGAGGTCAGTTTAGGAAGTTTAGTGATACCTGCAAGCTGATGGAGTGGGAGGGGAGGGATGTGGCAACTGCAGAGGCTGTGATTGCACTGGTTGCGTTTCTGTGACTGTACTGGGAGTACAGGAGCACTGCCTCCAGCCCTGGACACTCCAGCACAGGGAGGACGTGGAGCTGCTGGAGTGAATCCGGAGGAGGCCACGGAGATGCTCCAAGGGCTGGAGCCCCTCTGCTCTGGAGCCAGGCTGGGAGAGCTGGGGGTGTTCACCTGGAGAAGGGAAGGATCCAGGGAGACCTTGGAGCCCCTTCCAGAGCCTAAAGGGGCTCCAGGAGAGCTGGAGAGGGACTGGGGACAAGGGATGGAGGGACAGGACACAGGGAATGGCTTCCCACTGCCAGAGGGCAGGGAGAGATGGGATATTGGGAAGGGATTGTTGGCTGGGAGGGTGGGGAGGCCCTGGCACAGGGTGCCCAGAGAAGCTGTGGCTGCCCCTGGATCCCTGGAAGTGTCCAAGGGCAGGTTGGAGCCACCTGGGATAGAGGAAGGTGTCCCTGCCCATGGCAGGGAGTGGGATGAGATGAGCTTTAAGGTCGAAATGGTCTTTGAGCTAATGCCATGCCATGGGTTTGCACCTAAACCCCACTGTTTGCACAGACCACTGGCCACCTTCCCCTCTGCCCTGACCTGACCCCAGCCAAAGCCCCAGGGCCACAGTGGCCAAGGTGTCCCACTGATGATCCAGGACAGGACTGGTGCTGAGCTGCCCTAGCCCAGAGCATCCTTCTTCTGCAGACTGCCTGTGATCACACCTCAGGAACCTGCTGGCTTTTCCCCGCTGCAGCTAGAAATCAGAATAAAACACACCTTGAACATTTCTTGGCGGAATTCAGCTCTCCTACAAAGAAATCGCTCCCTTCCTGGAGTATGTTTTTCCCTCACAGCCTGCTTCCACTTCCCTCTCCAGCATCCTGCTGATTCGTAAAGAAGTCTCTTTGATTTTCTCTGGATTTTGGAGTAATAACACAACCTCAAATGTATTTTTCTTGCTCTCAGGGTCCTATCAACCCCCCATAGGAGAGGACAGGGCAGCCTGTGGCCCTGAGCTGCACTCACAGAGCACAGGATGAGCCTCAATAACTTGAACTCTTTCAAACCTTCACAGAATCACAGCATTAACAAGGTTGGAAAGGCCCATAGAGATCATCGAGTCCAGCCTATTACCCAACACCATCCCATCATCTAAATCAAGTACCAAGTACCTCATCCAACCTCTTCTTGAACACATCCAGGGACAGTGACTCCACCACCTCCCAGGGCAGCCCATTCCAGTGGGAAATCACTCTGTGAAAAAGGTTTTCCTAATATCCAACCTAAACCTCCCCTGACGCAGCCTCAGACTGTGTCCTCTCATCCTGTCATAGGGAGCCTGAGAGAAGAGACCGACCCCCACCTGCCTACAACCTCCTTTCAGGGAGTTATAGACAGCGATAAGGTCACCCCTGAGCCTCCTCTTCTCCAGGCTGAACAACCCCAGCTCCCTCAGCCGTTCCTCACAGGGCTTGTGCTCCAGCCCCTTCACCATCCTCGTTGCCCTTCTCTGGACACGCTCCAGCAACTCAATATCCCTCTTAAACTGAGGGGCCCAGAACTGGACACAGTACTCGAGCTGTGGCCTGACCAGTGCCAAGTACAAGGGAAAGATAACTTCCCTGGTCCTACTGGCAACACTATTCTTGATGCAGGCCAGGATGCCATTGGCCTTCTTGCCCACCTGGGCACACTTCCATACAACTGAGAGAGACAGAGCCCGAGACAGGCTTCCCCTCCTCTTTTTCTTGCTCTCTCTTTATTTTTCTTCCCCCCGACCTCTTATTCCCAGTGGCCAAGAACATTTAGTCTGGCCGGGAAAAGGAAATCTCATTACAGAATTACGGTTCATTTAGCAGGTCCCATTGGAAGCCCTGCAATAACCACTGGCTTCCTAACAGGATTAGCCAGTGTCTGAACCTCCCGATCTCCCTGCAGTCATCTCCACTCCCCAAACAGGCTCGAGGACCCCAGAAAACCCCAAGCAGCCACAGAAACCCACGATGCAGGTGGATGCAGAGAAGATTGAGGGGAGTCAAAGGTGGAGGCTCGGAGTGAACGTGGGCACTGCCAGCAGAGGTTTGAACAGCTTATCCCAGAGGTTATCCCAGGCTCTCCAGCTACAAATCCCACTTTGCTTTGCTGTCCTGGCCTCTTCCAACCTGTTCATTCTCACCCAACTGCATGTTGGTTCCCCTGAGGGGACTGGAGATATTAATGTTGGAAATATGAGGAAGACACTGGAGTAATCCAAGTGTTAAATATGACATTCCCTGCCGCTGCATCTGAACCAGTACCCAGCTGCTCCTGTGAGCTGGTTGAGAGTCCTCCTGACATCAATCTTGGTCAACATGACCATGAAGGTGTTTGGTTGACATCACATTGCCTGGTAACACAATTTCTGGGATCAGCTCTCTCTTGTTAAGAGGGCAGGAAAATGTCATTCAGGGCAGAAGGTGAAGGGAGAAGCCAAATTATATGGAGTCATCAGAGCAGCCAAGACCAGGTTTTGCCTTCAGTGATGCTGAAATCTCTTTGTTCCTTTCATCCCTGTCTCCTCTGAATATCAGGAAGAGGTCGTGAAAGAGCAATAAATCAGTTGTAGCACATAGAAAACCACCTCTGCAATTTCACAGGGGGGAACATCTGCCTCTCACCAGTGGTTCATTCCTGCTCTGCTTCATGCATGGAGAGAACACAAATGCTGTCCCAGCAGCACAGACATCAGGCTGAGGATGGCAAATCCAGCTTTTCCAATACAGCCTGGAGCTGGATCAGTGTTTGGCACAGCATCCTAGCCCTGGGCAGGGAGGCAGCAGAAGAGCATTGCAAAATATTCTGCCTCCACCAACCAACAAAGATGTCAGGAAGTGTCTCAGCAGCTCTTTCCAGGAATTCCCTGGGGAAGAAAGCTCAAAACACAAGCAGAATTTGCCCTGTTTGCTTTCCCTTAGAGCAGGGAGAGGCAGCACAGCTTTGGTTTAACCAAAAGCAAGAAGTAGAAAACTTGTTTGACCAAGTTTGCCCAGTGGTGTCATCATTAACTTGCTCCCTCACACTTCTATTCATCCTTACTCCACCACATTTCCACTCATCCTTACTCTATCACACCTCATCCTTATCCCCCCACACTTCTACCCATCCCTATCCCATCACACATCTGCTACAGGGAGCATGCTGACTACACCAATTTTCTGTCACATGAAAGGGGGGATCTCCTCAGTCTCTCTGAGTTTGAGTGGTGTTTCAGTGCCTCAGGAAAGCCAAGACCCTCATGCCCAACAAGTCTGTCAGTGTCCTGTTATGTGGACTCTTCAAAAAGCAGCTGTTGGATTGAAGGGTGGTTCAATTAAAGTGCTCAGGGACACGCCAGGAGCTGCAGAGACCCCTCCTGGGTCTCCACACTTTTATTCAATATATTCCCTGCTGCCAGTGACTGTCAGTGCCCTTGAAGGACTCACACTGACAGGTTACAGAATAACACTCTTTATTAATATACAGACTAATAGAAAGATTAGCTTCCAGGATTAAGGTTCAAGGATTTCAGGGGCAGTATCTGATTGCAAAAATGCATCCAAAGCAATTTAGGGACAAACTGTAATCCCCAACAAAAGTGACGCCCAGGTAACAATTCAGCACACACAGAGTATGGTTCTTACCCAACAGGCCCCTATGGGGAGAGAAAGGTTCAGTCCATTTACTGATCCTAGAATTTATTTCACAGGTTTCACAGAATATTCTGAGTTGGAAGAGATCAACAAGGATCATCAAGTCCAACTCTTAAGTGGATGGTCCAGTAGAACGTTCCCTAACTTCTCCCCATTCTTAACTTACTTTTATTCATGTTTAGGTGGAGTTTGAGTGACTCTGGTCAGAAGCATCTTTGTTACTGATTGATGTAAAATTCTCTCACTTCACTATTATAGTCAACACAATACAGAGCACGTGCTCAGCGAGGGGTGGTCGTGTCCTGTGGGTGGGTGACTGTGGGCTGGAGGTGTGTATCACTATTAGATTATAATGAATATGAAATCATAACGAGCAAAGTTCATCCAAGGAGACCAATTTCTCCCCAGCTTTTGGTTCAGAAGCAAGACATCTCCTCTCTCGCTTGGTCAACAGCTGCTATGAGGTTTATTGGCTACAGGGTACCACTGAGTTCTCCCTAAAAGGATTTCAACAGAGCCTGACCATGCTGTCTCCATTCCACTTAACCCTCTGGTTCATCGGCCTTAGTGTGTGCTTAAGGTTGCAGACTCTGTCTGGAGAGTCACGTGCCAACCACGTTCCATCTGGGGAGTAGCAACTGTATTTCACCCCATAATTTCTGTACCATTATAACTTCTGTTAGAACGTGAATATAGCTTCCTAGTTTTCCCCAATTTTACCCTCACCCAATGGCAGGGCCCACACCAACCACTGCAGACATCCAGGTCTCCTGGGTGTCCACGAGGACCATAACCATGGACACCACGAGGAGTGGGAGCCCCGGGAGGGTGTTGGGGCCCACAACAGCCCCACCTCCAGAGCTGCCTCTCCTCTCTGACTACACAGAGTCTGGAATATTGGCTCCCAGCTTTCGTCCTCTGAATGAGTTGAGGTGGACGAGAAACATCATAAGTGCTGGAGGAGATAAAAGGCCACGCTGGTTTGTCTTTTCAAGGCAGAGCCCTGCACCCCGTCCCCGCAGCACCCACGCTGTTCCAGCTCCACCAGCAGGTGTTTCCATCATTAGGAAGAATTCTGTCTGGAGGTGCAGGGATGTTTTGGCCTTCACACCACTAATGAAGCTGTGTGGGCAGGGGCTGACTGCTCACAGGGTGAGAGGGACGCTCCTACGAAGGTGTGGGGACCTCAAGGGTTTAGCATGACCAGCCCAGGGGACAAAGCCTGGAGTGAAGATTGTGGGAAGAGAGGAGGAAGGGATGACGCAGAGCTCTTGCACACAGTGTGTAATTCAGTTTGCAGCATCTCACCAAAGCCAAGGGCCGAGTAAGAGGCCAAGAGGGATAAGGCATCTATGGAGCTGGTGAGAACACGTGGGTTATAATTATCCTGCTGGGGAGAGCGCCTCAGGAGGGTGCAAACCTCCACCCCTGGACGGTTTCAGGCCTTCCACCAGTCTCAGACCACTGGGATCACAAGTACATCCTCTGTGGAGAGGGGGAGGACAGATGTCCTGCAGTCCATCTGTCTGGATACAGAGGTGTGGAGGATGGGGAAAAGGGGCATCTGAGCCTTTTCACAGCACCAGGGCAATGGTGCTCTCACTCCCTCGGCACAGAAATTGCTGTTGTAACATTCACCTTGGCTTTGGGGAGGAATTTTATCCTTTTTTGCCTGCAGACTAAACTGGCACAGAGGTGGGAGTGCCCTGCCTTCCTCTGACCCTTCTGCAGGGACCCCCGGGCACTGTCCCCTCCCCAGCATTGCTCTCTATCACCACTTGTCAGGATGAGAATGTTACCAAGTGAATTGGCAACGAACAAATCTGACCTTTTAGCAGGGCCATGTACAACATCCAAGAGCATCGATCGTCACAGAGAAGGGAATATGGGGCTTGACCTCACTGGCAGCAAGTCCTGATACAACTACGAACCATCCACTGCCCAAAACGGCCCCACAGTTTCCACTTACCCTCTTTTCTATTTTCTCTCTCTTCTTGCGTGTTTGTTTGTTTGGCCATCCAAGCATTTATCAGCAGCAACAGGGTCTGGCAACCCAAAACTTTCCCTAGGGGAAGAAGTTCTGGCATCCAGCGGCCAAGTCAGGAGACTCTGGAAAGTTGCTCCTGAGCCTGTCTCATCTCACGACTTGACATATCACTGCTGTCCATTTCCCTTCCCAAGGAAATCTGATTTGTTCCAAAGTTTATAGTTTCAGTGACCTAATCCCAGCATAGTTGTTCCTGTTTCCCTTTAATTTACTGCTGCAGCTTGTATTAATTGATGCATTGCAGAGGGGTTTGAGCCAAGCTAATTGTTTTAGAAGGAGAAAAAAAGAGGAAAGAAAGGGAGATGTGAGGTCCCTTAGTGGATTACGAAGGGATTCGAATAGGGAACCGGCAGCCACTAGAAAAAAGCAATAGCTCCAAACAGAAGCAACTGTCTGGAGAGGGGGAGGCTCTCCAGGCTGCCATTCACAAGGTGCTGTCGTGATCCCTGCAAACTGAAATAACTTCCCTGGGATGACCTTGAGGAGAGAGGAGAGG
>VXBA01003552.1:929076-1025222 GCA_013399895.1 Serilophus lunatus
CAGATAAGAAGTCAAGGTGATGGATTTATTTTGATATTCTCAATGGAGAGGAGAGGAGAGGAGAGGAGAGGAGAGGGCTGGGGTGGTCTCTCTTGCTGTGCTGTGGCTGCCTTTGCCCTTCTGGTTCTGTTCCTGCCTGAGCTGCTTCTAGCTCTGAATGATAGTGGGGACCAGGGGAGTTTCCTGAGAACAGGAAAAAGACAGATGCCATCCAGCAAGGATGATCTGGGGAACCACTGGCTGCTCAGCTTCCTTGAGAAGGTGATGGAGCAAATCCTCCTGGAAGCTGTTTCCACCCATGAGGGATGTAAAAGTCATTGGCAATTGCCAGCAAGGATTTCTCAGGTGTAAATCATGGCCAATGGACCTGAGCCCTTCCAGGGAGAGAGGATTGGCTCTGTGGACCAGGACAGAGAAGTGCAAGCTGTGTAACTTCACTTTATCAGGGCCTTTGAGAGTCCCTTTGTAGTATCATGGAATAGAATTGTGGACTGGTTTGGGTTGGAAGAGACCTTTAAAGTTCATCTAGTTCAAGCCCCTGCCATGGGCAGGGACACCTCCCACTATCCCAGCTTGCTCCAAGCCCCGTCCAACCTGGCCTTAGACATTTCCAGGGATGATCAACCACAGCTTCTCTCCACCTGGGTCTCATCATCCTCATTGTAATAAACTTCTTCCTTATATCTAATCTAAATCAATCCTCCTCCAGTTTAAAACCATCACCCCTTGTCCTGGGCTGGTGGCCAAACTGTGAATAACCAGATGAACTGGGGACAGGTCACACTCTCAGCTTATTTTCAGATGACACCAGGGAGGAGCTGATGACGTGCTGGAAGCCAGGGATGCCAGAGAAACAGCCCAACAGGAGTGCAGGGAATTTGGAGGCAAACACCAAATCCTGCCTCTGGAACGGGATAATTCCAAGGAAGAGGACAGGCGGGGTGCAAATAGCTGTGAAGCAGCTTCAGAGAAGAGGAAGATACTGGTAGATACTGGAGATACTGGAAGATGAGAACAGCCATGGTATAGTTTGGCCAAATCCAGAGGCTTCCCGGGGCTGCATTATTCACCTTACAGAGTTACAGGTCTGGACGGTGTCCAGTTCTCCAGGATCAGACAGACTTGGACACACTGGAGGAGTCCAGTGGGGACCAAGGTGAGCTAGAGTTACAAGGGGAGGCTGCAGGAGCTGGGCTCCTCCTCCCCAGAGAAGAGGAAGGGAAGAAGAGGAGTGGAAGAGACATGTCTGCAACCATCTAATTACAAGCTGTGTAGAAGACAGATGGCGGTCACCAGAGGATGAGATTCGATGGCACAGGATGGAATATGAGAAACTCTGTTCCCCAAGAAGGTGCTCAAGCCCATGGGATTGTCATCCTTGGGGATGGTTTCTAGTGCCAGATGTGCACTGCGATGCTCCAGCCAGATGCGAGCCAGGTCCTATTCCATGGAATCATGCAGCAAGGGAGAAAGCAGGATCTCATCTGCCCTCCCTCATCTCCCTGCCCCCCATTCCTGCCGTCCCTCCTCCATCTCCCCTGCGAGAACCAAGGTCAGAACCAAAATCCCAGCACCAGGTCCAACTGAGCCTCTCCAGGGCACCACAGGGCTCTCAGTGGAGAAGCCTTTTGGACATGGAGATCCATGGAGGGGCCCTCCATCATGCTGGGAGATCCCAGGAGGAAAGCCCAGCTTCCACGAGTCCCCAGCATTCTCTGAGCCACAGCATCACCACAACATTAAAGTTTCCCATGCAAGAAACTCTCTCCTTGTTTTCCTGGCTGAAAGCCCCCCTATTCCATAAATCAACCCAGGCTCTTTCAGCACTGCTCTCACGGAGAGGTTGATTTATTCGGGAGCAACACAGGGAGTTTCCAGATTAACACTAATTGCTCTCCCAAATTACTTAATAGTTTAAATTGCAGTCCTCTCTTTGGAAATCATCTCAGACAGTTCAATAAAAAACTATCATCGAAGAGACAACTGCAAATTGATAAAGTCTTTGAGACGAGGCTAATATCATTGTTGTCTGGCAAATTTATTCATCTGAAACCAAACGAGGAGGATAAACAGCCTCACTCGGTGAGGAAGACACTGCCTGCTACCGAGCTGCTCAATTTTCTCTTCCAGAGATGCACTTATTACTTGGAGAGAGACACAACACTGCTGAAACCAGTGACTGCAACGCCTGCAAATAAATAGCTCCAGCCTTTTCCTCGCAGAGAAAGAACAGAATTTAAAATTATAATAATAACAACAATAACACTGGTGCTGGTGCTGGTTCTGACGGGAAGCAGGGGCTGGTGCTCCCCTCGGGGGGGCTGTAGGGCCCATGTGGATTCAGGATTTGGCTGGTGGCCGCCAAGCTCCTGCGGGTTGAAATTGTCACCCAGGAGGGAAGAGGAAAACTTGTTTCATTTTGGCTGTTTCCCAATTTCCCGACAGCTCCGGGAGCAGGAGATGCAATGAGGAGATGTGAGGGTGAGGGAGGGCAGCGGGGAGGTTGGGGCAGGGCTGAGGAGGGGGGAGCCAGATGTGTGTGAGGGGGCTCAATGTCCTCCTGTTGGAGGGGACACAACCCCATCAAGGAGGCTTCAAACAGCCTAAAGGTGAAGGAGACTGGGTGAAAGGAAGTATCAGGGTGGTTTTGGGGAATGCTGACCAGGGCAGATCCTACCAGCACACTGGGAGCATCACCTCTGCCATGTGATTTTGGGGTCGCAGTGTTCCCAGGGTCAGGAAAGCTCTCAGCACCAGCACGATGGTGGCCAGACTCACCCTCCCAGGGTGTCCCCACGTGCCGACAGCCTCCCAGAGCCCCTGTTCCCACTCAGCTGAGTCCCTGCTCCACCCCATGGCACACAGTCATCTGGCCTCTCTGGGACAACCAGAGTTGCCCATTTCCTCTGGCTTTAAAACCATTTCTGGAAGGTTTGGCAGGAGGGTGGTGGGGAAACAGGGTCTTTGTCAACACTGACTGATGAGCAGTGGTTCAGACCCAGCTGCCTGTAACACCCCCCCCCTTTCCACGCCAGGTCCCCAGCACGGAGCATCACACCATAAATGGCACCGGGAAGAACCTCGGCAGGTCAGGGAAGGGGCTTAAGTGCAAAATGCTCAGCGAAAAGGCCAAAAAAAGCCCAGCTCCATCCCCAGAGAGCAGTGTGGGAGCGAGGGGGTTACCGGGAGCTGCTGCCCAGCACGGTGCCAGGAGCCACAGGGATTTGAGAGAAAGCCCGGCCGATGGCTGCCATCTGCTCCTGGCACCTCGTGGCACTCCCAGAGCCCGACAGCACGCGAGTGCACAGGGAAAATAAACCCCAGCCAGCCCTCCTTCCCACCGTGCCAGCTGAAGGCAGCCCCAGCCCCACGAGCCACGCCGGGGGTCTCAGGGCAGGCGGAGTGGGAGGATGGAGGCAGCTCCTCCCCATGGCACACAGTCACCCGCCTCAACTGAGGCCAAGCTATGAAACTGTCAAGCTGCTGAAGCCCTTTGGGGTGTTTAAAAAGAGTTTAAAAGCCACAACATCAATGCCTTCACAGGTGGGCCCATGTCCCCCTGTCCCTCGTGGGAGGCAGCAGGAGGGAGGGGAGGGATGATGTGGGGTCCCCACATGGGGACTGTCCAGCCACCTCTGCCACCCAAAGGGGCACAAACACCACCGATTCTCTGCAGAAACACCGATGCCGAGCCATAGCCTCGTGTCCCAAGGCTCTGAGGAAGCTCCTGGGGCTGCAGCGAGGGAGGGTGAAGCAGCAGAACCAGCACTAAAAGGGCACTCGCTCGGCGACCTGGGGGGACACGGCTTTGATGCCCCCCCCCGCCACGGGGAACAGCGGCGTGGAAATCCATCCCCATCCCTCTGGGAAGGCGTCCAAGGCAGCAGGCTTGGCAGAGCAGTCAATTAAGGGAAGAAAGGGGCAAACGGCGAGCGGCGGCACACGGCCCCGGCTGCCGCGTCCGGGTGACCTCCGAGCCGCGGGGGAGAGCGGCCGACTTTCCTGACCCTCATCCCAGCCTCCCTTTGGGGCTCAGAGAAAGAAAAACCCTTTCTAAAAAATAAATAAAAAGAAGTCTCATTCATCATTCAGCCTCTGTTTGTTTTCTGCACTCCGCTAAGCTCAAACAAGCAAAACAGATTAGCTGGGCTCATTTGTTTCCTACTTAATTACACCTCTTCGGTGCTGATGTAATATTTCAAGATTTGGGTTGCTAAGGCTGAAAATCCACCTGCCCCCCTCCCACACCCACCTTGGCTTTTCATTGCCATCATGAAAAAGCCCAGATGGGGGTTTTTTTCAGAAAAAAACTCCTCTAATTATTGAGGAATTCAAGGCTCTGAATTCAGAAGCTGCCAGCGAGCGCTCAGGTTGTCAGAAGCAGATGGACGACAGCTCCAGCTTTTGATCACGGGCTCGGAACCCCTCCCCAAAAAACAGGGAGAAGGGGGGGAAGGACCCCGCATCTGCAGCAGCACACGGCCACGGATAACTTTAGTCATTCCCCCCCTCCACCAGGGTTGCTTTGGCATCAATAGGACTTCCCAGGAAGCCGGAGCAGCTGCGTGCCGACGCAGTTTGCAGGATGAGGTCCTTGCTGGAGGAGAGAGCGCACGCCTCCCCGCAGAAGCTGGTTTCCTTCCCTTCCCTCTTGGATGCTTTTCTTCCTCCCTTTCCCAGGCCCCACAGCCGCCCCTCTGCACCCCATGTGCCAAAAACTTGCTGTGGTTAACCAAGGCAGAGCGTGGCCCCGCCAGCCCATGGCATAGAGGAGAAGCTAAAGGTCCTGAAAGTCCAGCAAGATGCACGGGGAAGGGATTTTTAAGGCTTCCAGGGAATAAAAGGGTCCTGCAGACCCCAGGCAGGTGGGGGCTCCCGATCCACCTCAGGCAAAGGGAAGCTGGTGGCACTGCCAGTCCAGCCAACCCTGCAAAGGCCAAACCTGTGTCTAAGCGGTGGAACAAGTGGAGCAGCCAAAGGATTGGAGACCAGGAGCGATCCCCCTGTGATTCCCAGACTGAGAGACCAGCAGGGAGGTGGGGGAGAGCGGATCCGCACGATCCCATCCCGAGTAAACCACTCCTGGAAAAACTGAAACGCCCGCTTCAGTGGGAGCCAAAGACATTCACGCCTTCCCGGCCACTCAGAGCCACCCCGAGTCACCCCCCAGGTGCCCCCGCCGCCCCCGGCCTTACTTGTGTCCGGAGAGAGCCGGAGAGATGCCACCGGGCATCGCGCCCCGCTCGCCCCCGCCGCAGATGCCGCTTGGCCGAGGCCCCGCTCCCCCCGCCCCGGGGCTTTCAGTCCCAAAAGAAAGAGCAAACAAAAGGCACACACCGAGGCCATGGCTCCGGGGCCGTCCAGAGGCAGGGGGCTGGCAGAGCCAGGGAAGGAGGCGCTGGGCAGCGGGAGGAAAGGGCTCTGCTGGCGGTGGAGCCGGGGGAGCTGCGGGAGGGCTGCGTGAGCAGAGCCGAGCCGGCTGCGCGCTCCCCGCCAGCTTTCCCACGGTGGCATCCACCCTCAGCGGGTCCCAGCAGTGCTCTCGTCCCCTCCCCAGCGCCCTGCAGCTCTCCCAGGACCCGCTCGGCTCATCACACGCATCCCCTTGGGCTCCACAGGGTTGGGATGGGAGGGGGGGGGAAACGTTTTATGGTTTGGGGCGGCCAAAATACCCGCCGGGCACTGGGCACAGCCGCCGGAGCGAGCAGAGGCTGACGGAGGAGTTGGGTTATTCAGTAACTTTTAATCTCCCCGGGGGAAGCTGATCTACACCTGCATAACCATAACCACAGGTTACGGCCAATTTTTCAGTTATTTAGTGCGTCTGTGTCTCCCTTAGACCGACTGGTGGGGTTGGGAAGGAGGGTGAGGATGAGAGAAAGCTTCAGGTTGGAGATCAAATCATCCAACTATTGTGAAAAAGCAGGAGAAAGCCCAGCAGCCCCTCTCTGAGAACAGAATCAGCCCCTCTTCTCCCAGGGACACGTGGACAGGGGAATCAGGACTTTCTCCTCTGCAAAACGCTTTTCTCAAAGCAGAACAAGGTGCAGACTCGGGGAGAAGGCTGTTCCCACACCACAACCAGGCCCTTTTTGTCCTAAACCAGAGGAATTATAAACATCCATAAGGAAGGAGTTGATTTCTTAACTCATTCCCAGAGGAGCAGCCAGGAGTTCTTGTCCTTGACGCAGCAACGGGGTTTTGTTTGAACTTCACTTCCACGGCTCGATCAGGAGATAACGGGTCTTTCCGGGCATTCTGAAGGGGTTTGCATTGATTTTTCTCAGCTACAAAGTGAGGGACAGTAGAAAGACGCAACTTCAGCCCCTGTGCGCTGCAAAGTCAGGTGTCCACAGAGAATTAGGATGCGTCCAAGGGCTGCTGCATTAATTAAACAAATACTTCGAGATTAAATCATCCTCAGGGACACTGTTGTCCCTGTCCCCTCCAATTGTCCCACCCATCATCCGCCCAGCAGGATGAGCTGCACCTCGATTCAGCATCAGGTTCTGCTGCAAGCCTTTGAACATTTCCAGCTCAGCTGATGCAAGAGACAATTTGCTGCTTTAAATTTGAGACACTTTAACCCCAAGTGAGAGCCCTCCAGCCCCGAGCAGGGAGGGATGAGCCTGACCCATATATTGCACCAACACAGACATTGCTCTCTTGGCCAGAAACCTCAGCTCAACCCTAAGGAAACCAATAAAATAAAATAAAAATAGTTTTTGAAGGCACGTCCTGCCCTGATTGCTGTCAACACCTATAGAGCAGGTCCCTGCTATACTTCACACAAGCCCTTTCCATCCCCAGGTGACTCCTGAGAGCAGGAACTCTGCGTGCCCTCCAACTGCTCACTGCCTGCAAAACTTCATTTTGATCCATCTGTGAACTATTTAATCCAACATTTTCCTTTTCCAAATCCAGAATCAGTCTGTGCTGTTCTGCACCAGGGCCATTTAATCAACAAATCTGCATGAGACAGACTTTTGAGCAGCCACCTCACAGCACAGTCACTGGGTTCAGCATTTCTTCCTTTAAACCCCTAGTTGTGACTTCCCAGCCCCAGATTCCCAGGATCCAACCCTACCAGCTTTGTGGAAACAAGGAGGGAGCAGTTGGAAAAGGTGTTTTGCACTGATGGACAGGCCATTTTTATAATCGACTTGCAGGCATTTAGAGAAGGGGATTGGACCTCCAGCAGTGCAGGAGGAAGCCATGGATGGATGGATGGATGCCCTGGGGTTGCAGCCAGATGGGAACAGGCAGCAACTCTCACTGGGACAATTGCTGTTTCGTCAGCTTCCCAAATATTTCAAGGCAAACCCTTTGCCTTCCCCACCTTATTTCCACACACAAGAGTGTTTTGATCCTCCACAACAGTTTTCATGTTTTCATGCTGCCCCTTTAGGAGCACAGCACAACCTTCCCACCCACTCAGCACCCAGATTCCCAACACAAACACAACAGGTATCCCAGCATATCCCATCCAGTATCAGCCCAAGCCCCTGTGCCAACCCTGGCACACAGACCCAGCCCAGGGCATCGACCCACCTGCCCCAGGTCTCGCTCACTGATGGGTCCAGGCACAGCCACCGTGTTGTTTCCCTGGGGAAACAGTCCCACGGTGCTCCCTGGGAGGTGTGGGTGAGCAGCACCCAGGGGTCCCTCTCCTGCCAGGTGCATTGTATTTAAGGTGTGGGAGAAAGCACGGATAATGGAGCAATCCATTTTCCTCCCAGCACCCGAGGCAGGTTTGCTCTGAGCCAAGCCCAGGGGTAAGATCCAGGGAAAACCACTGATAGCATCTGCCCAGCCACGGAGCAAGGGATCCCCACTGCCAAACCCTTCCCAGCCCAGAGCCTCCCCACATCCTTGTGGATTCATGGTGTGCAGGCTGAAAAACCAATGCAGAGCCAATGCCATCATTAGTTGCCCCCAAAGCATGGATGCAGTCCTGGAAATGCAAAATAAACTCCAAAGCAGCCCGGTGTGTTGGGGTTTGGAGGGTCAGGGTAGGGAGCAGAGACTGATCAGCAGGTGGGAATTAGCTACTGGCTAATTCAAGCAGCAAATGCCCCTGCAAGGAGCCATCCCCATCCAGGATGCTGGAAGGGGGGATGCATGGAAAAAACAGCTGTAAGTAAGACTTAGGATAGGTTAAATCCTGAAGGAGAAAGCATCGGCCTTGGAGGAAGGACCCAAGGATGACTTTCCCACACGCTCATAGCCATGAGTATTATCACTCATCAGATTTACAGGACCAAAAATAGCAGAAACCCAACCCAGGGACATTAGTCCCAGTGCCCATGAGCTTGAGGGTGGCCGTCCCTCCTGCAGCCCCCCAGTCACGAGGCAGCAGCATGTGCTGCCAGGCTCTGCCCTGTTCCAGATGCCCGTGGCCAGCCCAGCTCGGGATGGTGCCCCGTGGGGATGGAGGAGACTGGAGGGGTAGTGCCCAGCTGAGCTCTCCCCACAGGACCTGCTGGATGAGGAAGAAGGGAGGAGAGGCTGAAGGCCCACCCACAGTGCCTGGTGTCTGCCGAGATTCTGGGCTATTTCTCTCCACCAGCTGGAAATGGGGGTGTGGATCCAGTGGATGCCATGGAGCATCCCTACCCCATGGCTGTCCCTAGGATGAGGGCACAGGGTTTTTTCCTTATGCCCTCCTGAGTTCCAGGGTGGTGTCTGGCACCCTGATGGGCCAGGAAAAGTCATCCCACACCCCAGTGGGACAATGTCTTCTCTGGACAACCTTCCCCCAGCGCTGGCTGCCCAAACCCCACCTCAGATTACCAGGCACAAACCTTGAGCTGGGTTTATTTTCCATCACAGCATCACAGACCCATCCCCACATTATCGGGATGTCACAGCACACTCAACAAAGAGCAGGTGCCCTCAGTCCTCACCCCCTAGTCCAGGGTTTGCTGCATAGACACAGAAAGCCACCCTATCCCAAGAAAACAAGGAATAAAACAACAGCTGTGGGGAATGGGGAAGCCTTCAGCCAGTTTTTCTACCTGCTGCTGCCCAGGGTACGGCTCTGCTCTTTGGAGGAGGCTGCAGGTGCGAAGCTTAGGACAAAAAGCTGGGAATTGGGAATCACTTCTTCCCAGGGCTGTCAGGAGGAAGAATCCTACGCTGGGAGCCACGCAGGAGCTCATGTAGTATCTGCAGTCACAGGGGTCAGGTTTCTGTCCCAGAGAGCAGCGTAAAAATAGAGGTGAGGAAAGGGAATCTGCTGAGCGATGGGACAGCGGGACCATGGGCACTTGGAGCAGGGCAATCCCTTCCCAGCAGGTGGTCAGGAGACGACGGAAACCCCCAGGGGACGCCGGGCTGCACTTTCCCTATGCCCTGACTGGCATTAATCCCGCTAACGAGCCGGGTCTTTCTGCAAAGCGGGATCAGCTCTGCTCTGGCTCAGAGCAACAATCCTGTTAAAGGGTGGGTGGCCACGACAGAATCGGCCAATTAGTCCGTGCATGGTCAGCCGGAGCCCGCGGCTGCCCGGGGCTCCCCCCATTCCCTGGGATGCTCTCCAGGGCAATCCGTGGTGGAGCAGGTTCGGGCTGTCCCAGCGCGTCCTGCTGCTGGCGCAGGACAGCCCTTAATGAGCTGATCAAGCCCTAAGGAAGGGCTGGAGCTTCACCCCCTCGTGCCGTGCCCTCCTGTGCATTATCCAGCGGGACCCCCCAGACCGTGCCGAGGGGGCTGCGAGGGGCTTCGCCCCCCCGGCCCCCCTAGAAAGGACCAGCCCTGTGCTCCAGCAGCTCATTGAGGCTCCTGAGAAAGCCCAGACGAGCCTGGGGAGGAAACATAAATCACAGCTTTGAACAATACCCCATTGTCGGGCTCTGCCACAACCCCGGGATGGAGCCTGTCCTGGGGAGGACTGGCACGGGCAGGATGGTCCGGGCCTGGGTCAGCGATGCAGGGCCCCTTCCAGCCCCGTCCTGGATCCGGCTGCAGCACGAGCCTTTTGTTGATCTGCAGATTCTCCCGCTCTGCCCTTCCCGAGAACCCCCCGGCGCTGGGCTGGGACTGCTGGCAGCTCTGGCTGGGGGCCACCACTGGTTCTCACTCTCCAGGCTCAGGGCTCGGCTCCTCGCCAGCCTTTTTTCCTCCTGTTTCTGCTGATATGGAGCGGGAAGAGGAACCCAAACCTGCCGGCAGCAGACACGGCGCTGGGAGCCGGCCCTGCAGTGCCAGTGCTGGGTCCCACAGTGAGCAGAGGCTTATGCCCAATATGCAGATCCAACAGCCAGGAGCCCCACCTTGGTGCCCATGTATCTGATTTTTAAAATTCATGTCAACGAAAGGCTTCATTTGACGGGTATTCAAGGAAGATTTGTGTCTATGATAAGCCCTGTGTGTCTGGGGTCACCCAAGCAGCACCTGGGACACACGGGGACACATCTGGAGCTGCCTTCCCTGGTGAAAACAAAGGTGTCTTCTGGTCTCCATCATCATAACTGATCCCAAAAGTGTTACTAGCCCAAAGCAAATCCTGTTTGATGCTGGCACCAGCTCACACCAGCCAGGGCTGGCTGCACCCCTATTGTGCCAATGCCACCAGCACCCAAGGGGGTCACCCAGGAGCAGTGACAGGAGAGCAAGAGCCGGTGTCCTGGGGATTTAGCTCCTCTTTCCCTCCCTGCATTTATTCTTTGCCTGTGAAATATTAATGGCTCATGATTCATCCCCAGCACGAGGGAGATGACGGACATGTGTGCATATTCAGGTGCCTCTCCCATGCACACACATGCAGATATATGCAGATATGTATTCAAAGGAGCCTCGAATCCTCCAAAGCCACTATTAAGGCTGTTCTGGGGATATATTGCACATTTCTCACCATCCTGGTGCTGGCATCTCATTAGCCACAAGCCAGGAGCGAGCTCAGCATCCCTGTGCTGGGCTCAGCGGGGGCTCAGTGTTGCAATTAGTAGCTTTGTTCCTGGAGTGCTGGAGCCACCAGGGCTCTGGATGCCCAGTTACACACCAGTGCCAACCAGTTAGGCTCCAGACTGGTAGCAGCCCTCCAGATTTATGCCCCAACAAACAACACCCCGTTTATTCCATATATGCAAGCCATGGTGACACCACGGTGAATCCAGGACCTGTGCAAGGGAGACGGGGAGGTGGCAAAGACCCCCGTGTGAAATGGTGGCTCTTCACCCTCAAATCCCTTATTTCTCTGGGAGTTCCACCATAGCAGCCCCTTTCCATCCTTCCCAAGAAAAATTCCCCCAGATGGCTCCGTCACCACTCCCCACCTGGGATGTGCCTGGTTTAATTGGTTACCAGCTCCTGCAGGCTTTGAAAGATGAAAAGCCCTCAATAGGAGAAGTGTTGAGTGTTCATGGTTTATTAATGGGGAGCCATCATTATTTTACCTTTCAAGTGCTCAGGCAAGGGAAGGAGAGGGGGAAAAACAACGTGAACCCTCCGTGATTTTCTCCTCCATCTCCATCAGCCCCACAAGCCAACACCGCCGCTGCTGCTTTCCAACAGGCTGTTTTGCAGATTTATGGTGGCATCCCAGTAAAACAGCATGGGAGAAGCAAACAAACAAAGCAGCAGATGCCAAGAGCCTTCAGCACTTCATCACTGGGCTCAGCCATCCCCATGGGGGTCCAGCTGGGGAGGAGCTTCCCCCCAAAACGCACCCACCCAGCACCTCTGCCGATCAGAGCCGTGCAGTGATTTATCTGCTGCCGGCCCCTAATTTGCCCAAGTCCCATATCTTCAACTGCTGCTTCTCCCTGTGGCTCCCATCCAAATGCTCCCTGTGAATTAGAATCCCCAAAGGGATGGGCTGCGAGCCCACATGGTGGGAGAGAGGGAATGAGGGGTTCAGGAGGGCCGTGTGTCCCTCTGAGCATTGCAGGACCAGCGAGATGCTCCGAGGGTCTGATGGAGTGGCCCAGCCCCCCACCATGGACAAATATTCTTGGGATCCAACGAGGAGAGGGCAGGGAGCATGCCGGGCACAGGGGGGCAATGGTTTCCAAAGGTGGTTTGTTTTTTGGTTTGTTTTTTTTTTTTATTGGCATAAATAATTCATACACTGTCACCTCACCAAACACTGCACGAGAAACCACGGGAACAAATGGCAATCCATTTCTGCAGGTCACAGAGATTCGCACCCAGTCAGACAGCTGAAATTATAAATACTTTCTTCAAGTGTAGAAAACGTTATAAATGTTACTGTACAAATTTACATCGGGGAGATCCATCGTGCCTTTCTCAGTGATATTTTTGTTTGTTTGTCGGTGGTTTGTGGGGTGATTTGTATTTTTATTTTTTACCAGAATCACCTGTTTTGTTTTTCTTCCAGTGACAAGAGTTTTGCAACGACGACAACAAAATATATATATATATATTTATGTATATATTTATAAAAAGAAAGGGGGAAGAGGAAAAGGGAAATGAAAGTCAGCTCATTCTGCAATGGTCAGACCTAACACAGAGAAAACGAAGCAGGCCAACGAGTTCAGTTTGAAACTGTACAGGATTTAGAGCTCGTTATATATGTATATATCTATATACATACATATAGAGATATGTATATATATTTATATATACCTTATGTACAAGGAAATGTAACAGCGTACTTTACAGGGAAAATAAAGGCGGCTCTTGCAGCTGACCAAGCTTCCCCAGATTCACTATTGGCAAAAAATGTATATAAATTAAAATAAATTAAAATAAATAAATGGCAAAGAAAGGGGGAAGGAAAGCCAAGGTGCCCAGCAGAGCACCAGCCACTGGTGGGTTCGACCCAGGGCTCCCCTTGGCACTTGGGGGTGCAGAAAGCATCTCGTGGCACCACCAGCACAGAGCCCTTCTCCTCAGCATGGCCAAGGAGACAAAGGGTAGGCACCAACTCTCCCACGGCATCCTAAATTGGCAGAGGGTGGGCTTAGATTGGGATATTGGGAGGAAATCCTTCCCTGTGAGGGTGGTGAAGCCCTGGCACGGGTTGCCCAGAGAAGCTGTGGCTGCCCCATCCCTGGAAGGCCAGGTTGGACAGGGCTTGGAGCAACCTGGGATAGTGGGAGTTGTCCCTGCCCATGGCACGGGGTGAGACAAGATGAGCTTTGAGATCCCTTCCAACACAAACCATTGCATGGTTTTATGATCTAGCAAAGGTTAAGCAGCTCCTCCACCTCCAAGAAATTCAGTTCTGGCTCCCATCTGTCTGAAATCTTAATCATCTCAGCTCCTGCCATGGTCAAGTGCATGATAAAAGTCAGGTGGGCTGGACTCTGAGCTCATCATACCCAGGAATTGCCCAGTCAGGGCTCAGCAAGGATTTGGGCAATTTAGGGGGAAGGGTGGAGAGAAGAAGCAGCTGGACCAGGGATATTATTTAGCAAACAAAGAAGACATGGTGCTTTAGGGCCATGCAGCACCACCACTTCCATCAGTGACTTGGCTGCATCACTCAGCACCAAACGTGGTGTTCCCCATCAGCCTTGAAACTCTGGGAAAAAACCTCAGGCAGCAGCAAACGCAGGGAGTGGGAGCTCTGGGAAGGGCCTTGGAGCGTGACTGAAAGGATGAAGCAGCTGAGAGCTGGAGCACTGGGCAAGGAGAACACGGCTGGGGCTGCTCTGCTGCAAGAGCCCAGAGCTGTACCCTGAGGCTGGGGATGGTTCTGATATCTGGAGCTGCTGCTCAAAGCACCACTGTGCTAAAACCAGCTCCACTCTCGCCTGGCACTTCTGGAAATAGCCCTGTCTGTCCTCGAGCTCACACAGCTAGACTGAGCCACCGGATGGACCTTCTTGCTGCTTAGGATTTCCTATTAGAGGGCATTGTGGAGAGCTTCTACTACACTCTCTCCCTGCTAAAGGGCTGGATATTTTTAAACTGGGGAAAAAAACCCCAAAACAAAACACCCTCACAAAGCCAGAGTCAAAAAAACAAAGAACAACAGCAACAACAAGTAGGATTTGTTGGCTTGGAGTTGGTGTTTTTTTTTAGTAATTAAGACTCGAAAATAAGGATGATGCAAATAACACCGCTGCTTAAACAACCATTGCTGTGCTGAATGGAGGGAAAGGAGCTGCTCTTCTGAGCTAATTGATGATAAATACAGGGCAGCTATGTTTCTATCGGTACTATTGTGTGACAGCTCTGCTCGTGGCCTGGCTGAGACACCACGGTGAGGGAAGAGAGGGACAAAGAGGGTGGGAAGAGGAAAGACTTGGTGAGATTTGTCGACTATAGAAGCACTTAACTCCTCTCAGATGCCCAAAATGCAGTGGAGAAAAATGCATGGACAAGGGGGAATGAGATAGGACAAGGAGAATGCATTTAAACTGAAAGAGAGCAGATTTGCATTGGATATTGGGGAGAAACAATCTACTGTGAGGGTGGTGAGGCCCTGGCACAGGTTGCCCAGAGAAGCTGTGGTTGTCCCATCCCTGGAAGTGTTAAAGCCAGGTTGGATGGGGCTTGGAGCAACCTGGGATAGTGGGAGGTGTCCCTGCCCACGGCAGGGTGTGGAATGAGGTGGGCTTTAAGGTCCCTTCCAGCCCAAATCATTCCATGATTCTCTGGCCAAGGCCAGAGCAGAGCCCTGTGTTCCTGGTGAGGACCTGGCACCAAGAAGGAACCAAACCAACACACTCCTCAGTTCACTTGTTTCTTCGACTCTTGGCTGATAAAATTGATCAAGTATCTGCCAGTGGCTGAGAGACCCCATGGGGGAATATATCAAGGAGACACTTTCCAGGTGCACCAAGACCAAACCCACAGCAATTCTTTCAAGACAGATGTTGTACCTTCCAACATCAATCTGCACAACATCTTATCAGGATACAGCACTTTGACACTCCCAGTGATGAGCAGCACCCCTGGTATTACCTTCTTCATCCTTCCAACATCTTCCCCTCACCACTGCTCCCCAAAGAATTTCCCACCTGCTTAGAAACTAAACCTACCAAGCAAGAAGGACACTACCTTTCCACAGCAGTTGCTCCATCTGAATGTGTTTTGGGGACCAGTGATCTCATGGTGAGACCTCCCTGTGCACCCCTGGCAGCCAAAATCTGTGGCAAGGGGGGAGTTCTCCCTCACAGAGACCCTGGAACCACCACAGGTGAAGGCATTGGTGAGAACTCAGAGAGACTCTGAGGCTTTAGTGCAACATTTATGGCACATATGCACAAGTGCACAGAGGATAGAGGGGGTATGAGGCAGCAGGAAGGGAAGGATGGACAACAGAGGACATTGGTGCTGCAGTCTGGGCTGGGATGAAGATGGAAGGGTGTGTTAGCAAGGGAAGAGGTGGGATGTGAAGGAGGCAAAGGGTGAACAGCAGGGGAGCACCCTCCTGCATCAATGGGGTGAGGTGATGCTCAGCCCCCTGCACTGAGCCCCAAACTCAGGCACCCCAAATTGCCTGTGCTGCTGGAGCAGGGGGCAATTATCCCAAATGAGGGCTCATCCTGCCCTTGTCAGCACCAAAGGCAGAAGCAGGAGATCCTGCCTCACGCTAGCTTCATGCACAACATCCAAGAGCACATCCCAAAAGCATCAGCAGGACGCTCCTCTGGACCAACCCTCTCCCAGCACACTCAGGGGTCAGATTCACCCCCCTGCTCCTGCCCACCTCGGATTTTACACATGTGGGAATTTTAATAAGTAAAAGCACCTTCGTACACGCCCCCACAATTAAAGTAACATCTTATCCCAGCTCAAATTAGGTTTTTAATTGCCATTTACTTATGCTAAACTGGTTCAAACGCAGGCAAGGAGGAGTTAGAGGAGCAGCAAGCAAACCAGGGCTGGTTAGTTTGCAGAGCCTTGTCATGTCTCCAAATTAAAGCTAACTGAGACTCCAATTGAATTATCCAGGATGGTTCCTGTCAAGCAATTATGCTCAATAAGGACCTGAAAATGCAATTTGCCATCATCTGTCACTTGACAGCTCATCTAATGGGCTGGAGGGTCCATCTGAGCTGGTGGGAGAGGGAAATACCAGCACATGGCATTCAGATGGCAATACCAGCTCCGAGATGCTGCCCAAGGAGCATTCCTTTGGGAAGGGTTGGGATTTGGCTGATGGAAGATGACAATGCAGGGGGAAATGGTCCTGGGTTGTTCAGCTGAGATGTGTATGGGGCTGGGAGGGGAGTTGCTCTGTAGAACCAGAGCCTGTTGGCATTCCCAGCTCCAGCAAAAGTGCAGGGAAGTAAAAGGAGAGGGGAAGCACCCCAACCCCAGCTGCTCTGCTCAGCCCCGGAGCATTCCCACAGCCAGAATTTCAGGGGCAAGGTGAAGCCAGGAGCAGAGCAGAGGCGGGGAAGGCGAGAGGTCAAGGCTCGCTGATGAGATACACGCCAGGGCAGGCGGATAAATTAACAGGAGTGTGGAGGTGTGTCCTGCTGGGAGGGAAACCCGCGGGGGGAAACATAAGTGGACATAGCTGGGAGGTAGAGATGCCACTTGTGAAAGGTCATGGCTGCCTATGAGGGGCTGTGGAGGTGCGGGGGGAGCAGGACTCCTGCAGCTCTGGCTCTGCAGATGCATTTCCCCACGGGGGGTGGCTAAAAGCAGTGGCACTCCCTGGCCCGGCAGGCTCCAGTGATAAACTCATGAATCAGCAGCATTCCCCCTTTTTCATAAAAAAAAAAAAAAAGAAAGGAAATTAAATAAACCCACAGAGAACGAAGAACAAGCCCTCCCCAACCGAGCATCATGAGCGCTGGCCGTGCTGATTGGGATCAGAGGAGCCCTGGGGTTAAATTGAAGTCATTTGCCCTGTGGGTCACCCCTGCTTGGTGGGGAACAGACCCCAGACCTGACCCCATGTGCACAAAGAGCTGCCCACTGTCCCCATCCCACCACAGCCGGGCGTTCCTGGGGCTTGGCCGCTGCTCCAGCTCCTCCAGCCCTCGCAGAGGGGCTTCGCGGGGTGAAAACGCTGCGGGGGAAGAGTCTCGTTCCCATTCCTGTCCCGCTGTCGGCCCCCAGTGCCCGCTGCTCCTCTGCAGCACAGGGTGGGAAGTGGAGAGGAAGAGGAGAACCGCTGGGGGAGGAAGGCACCGTCCCTTGACTCCTCCCATCACAGCCTGCAAGGGACACAACAAGCAGAGTCAACGCTTTGGGCTGACTTTGTGGGGTTTTGCTGGGCAGCTCATTGCAAAAAATCTCCTAAAATAGGTTTGCCCCAAAAAAAGTGGCAGCGGGGGAGGCCATGAACTTTTGTCCTCTGCCAGTCTGGGTTGGGTTCTCCCGGTGCATCATCTAAAGGGAGTGGTTGGGTACCACACACCTCACCCCCCTCCCTGTGCATCCAGAATCCCTGAGGGGATTTTGCCTCCCCGTCCCCTTGGTGCAGGGATGGCAGAGCCCTCAGGTACCACAGCTGGCTCATCCCTGTGCACAGCCAGGACTCCTGGGGGAGCAGGGACCTCTCAGGGGAGCCAGGACCTGACACAGGATCAACAGCCAGAGCTGGAAGGAGTCGGCTCAGATGGAAAGCGAGCGCTGAGCTGAAACATCCCCCTCCCCTCGTGCTTAGGAAGAGATGAGGACTAATTAAGGGGGAGCTGCAGAGCAGCCACAGCCCATGGCAGGTGGAGCGTGGCTCAGTGATTGCAAAAACCTTCCCCAACCCGACGGAGCAATTACACAACCTGCTGCTTTGGGGGCCATCAACCCTCAGCTTTCCTTGCCCAGCTGCTGGAGCCACCCCAGTGCCTGCTCAGAGCAGGGATTGTTCATTAACTTCCCTCCTGGTTAACGGTTCCGGGTGATTTGGGGGCCATCTGACCGTGGGTGGGGACGGGAGAGGGCACAGGGGACACTCCAGCAGCTTTTGCTGTGCCTGTAACCTTTGGGCCGCCAAGATAAGGAAGTGAGGAAGTCTGTTATCAGATGCAGCAGGAGAAATCAGCATCTTCAAACCTCAGTGAGGACCAAGAGGGATGCTTGAAGCAGTCCAAAGTGTCCTCACTTCTCTCTCTTAGCTCACATCTGTCTCCCTCCCTCCCTCCATCCCCATTTCCTGCCTCTATGATCCAGGGATACATGTTGGGGGAAGAAAAAAATCCCCCCCATGAATGCAACCCCTGCTTGGGTGAGACTTTTGGTTCTATTTGTCACAATATGACAAATTCAAGGGAAGAAAATGAGTTTCTAAGTGATCTTTGTGCAGTTTGCCTGCTGTTACCACCAGGGCAGATCACGAAGCCCTGACTGGGGACCCATTTCCACTCCTTCCTGAAGCAGAGGGATATGACGAAGGCAAAGCAATGAAACAGAGCATGGAGAGAAGAAGAGACTACGCTGGAAGTTGTAGGTCTGGAGAGGGGACTCCTGGCAGGGCATCCCCCCCAACAGTTAAATCTGGGAATAGGGAAGGACAGACAGGGGGCAGTGACTCACTCTGCTGACTTCCAGAAGTGCCCGGGGTGGGAAAGGCGACGGTTGCGCTTTGGCAGTTTCTCCAGCATGTCCATGAGCTTGGTGAAGGTGGGTCTCTCTTCTTGCTCGTAGGCCCAGCAGAAGAGAAGGATGTCCTGCAGCCACACAGGGCAAGTGTGAGAGCAAACCGAACCAGTCTCTCTCCTACCCTGACCCCTGGGCTCAACATCCACACCACAACGACCCCATCTCCATCATCACATCCTTGGGAAGGGCTGGGGTTGGGGGGGATGCATCCATCCCATGAGGGTCCATCCCCATCGCCACACCCTTGTGAAAATTCAAGGGACCCACCGACCATGACCTGCACCAGTCCCACACCCCATGCACCCCTACACACACAGAGGGCTCCAGCACCTGCCCCATAACACCTACCGAGATCTCCTTGCCCATCCCGATTTGGCTGAGGTTGGGCTTCATCCCTCTTCCCACCTGCCAGATTATTGCCTCCGCTGGCTGCGTCTTGAAGGGCCATTCCCGTGCGTGCAGCTCGTACCAGATTGTGCTGTTGGGAGACAAGAGATGGGGCTGGGAGGAATCCTGGGGTGAGGGATGTCTGGCCACTGCACCCACATCCACCACCTCTCCCTGCTCCAAAATCACCGATGTCCATGAGATGCTTCAGCCCAGGTATGACACCAGAGGGGCTCAGCCTTCATTACAGAGGTGCCACCTCTATCATTTTCCAGATGGAGAAGCTGAGGCTGTTTACTTGATGCAGAGCAAGCCCTGGTTCTCATCAGGGGAAGGAGGACAGGGGCTGATGGAGGCCCAGGCAGAGTCTTCAGCCATCCTGTTACGTGAAGTGGGAATCTTCCACCCAGCTGCAGTAATACTTTGCCTGCTGCCCATGGAGCAGCTGAACAGATGATGGTGGAAATCCAGGTGTTTCTGACACCCACTCCAAGGAAGGACGAGCCCAGGCATGCACTTTCACTCCAGCTTTTCCCTTTTTCCTCTTCAAGAAGCTCTCCAAGCTACAAAAAGCCATCCAAGCCATGGCATGAACCATCCAGGTGCCCTCATCAGGTGATGGCACATGTGAACCCCCAGCCATCTGCTCCTGCACCGCTCTTACTGCTAAGCCAAGCCCTCTTTTCCGTAAGGAATCCCAAATCCAAGGGAGTATCCCAAAACAAGGGTGTCTCTAGCTGAGCTGGCAGCTACCCCCATGATCCTCCGCCCCCGCTTCCACCTGGGAGTTTTGTATCCTCCTTTTCTGGCATCCAGAGGCTGGATTGGCCCTGACTCCTGCAGTGCCATCCCTGTTGTCCAAGGCAAATTCCCTGGACCTTTTCCCTTCAAGGGATGTCATCATGACCACTTAAAGCAG
This sequence comes from Serilophus lunatus, assembly GCA_013399895.1. Classification (NCBI taxonomy): domain Eukaryota; kingdom Metazoa; phylum Chordata; class Aves; order Passeriformes; family Eurylaimidae; genus Serilophus; species Serilophus lunatus. The sequence goes on from VXBA01003552.1 coordinate 948,854, forward strand.
CAAGAAACACGGTTAAAATGACATCAGGGTGCAAAAATCTGGTGGAAGAGGTTTCCTAAATGAAACATCACTTTTAGATAGGGATGCTCCCTGATTTTGGAAATTGGCTTTTCTGATTTTCGGAAAATACAGCTTGGCTGTAAATCTCAAAAAAAACTGAACTGTGTGACAGTTAACACTGGTGCTGTGGGTGCACTGGAAAGGTGCAAATCCTGTGGGCACAAGATGAGATGCTCAGGCAAGTGCAGGGATACTGAAGGTGCCTCCAACACACCTACAAATTGGATTTGATGCATCCACTGCATTAAGTTTCTAGTTGGGAGCTGGGGGATTAATTTTTCACCTGCCCACTTCCAGAAATATTCAAAATATTTTCCCTGAATTTCCCAAGTTACGGATGGTGCTCTGGAGAATGAGATGCTGCTCTATCTCTCTTTGCATGAGAAGACCATGCACCAAAATATTAATCATTGATGGGATTTCTCAGGTTTCAGTGACACACACCAAGAGCCTCAACCCCCCACACTCCACACTGCCCTCACACACACTTTAATTTAACATCTTTGTCTTCTTTAAAAGATCTTTTCCTCTTGCTGTCGCTGATCCCCAAATCCCTGGTGGGAAGCAATAACCCTCCGGATCTTCCCTGAGCCTCCCGGGCTTAAAGGAGGGCAACAGAGACAAGAAAGAGGAAAAACGTGGGAAAATCTTTTAATCTTTTAAGGAAACTCATGCTTTACATATGAGCAGGGGAAAAAAAGGGAAAAGTAAGTCTCAGCAACCCACTCTCCCTTAGTTCAATACGATCCCTTAATTACTTCTTTATTTTTGTGCTGAAGGGATACCTCAGGGAGGGCAACAAAACCCAACCAGACCCTTTCAGCTGTAATTACTCTGGGTTTGATGGAAATATCATCTTCGATAACAGGCCCACGCGCCCTAATCCCCGCAGCCTTTAAGGTATCCATGAGAAAATTAATCCTCTGGGTAAAATCTCAGCACTACGTCCTCCTCAAGAAGGGTTTTATCAGGGTGGGATTGGGCTCTGCCCGAAGGGAGGTTTGTGGGCAGATAAAGGGCAGAAGCAGGTTCACTGAGGGGGACTCAGCAATTCTCATTTCTTGGCATTTTGACATCTCCTCGCAGCACAGCCAAAGCCAACAGCTTCCTACAGCTGGATGGTGGGGAAAACTGGGGAGTTCAGAGGCTCCCAGACCTGTGTACTCCATCCTCTGTGTTCTCAGCCAAAACCCAAACACTTTCTTGTTGGTACCTGCCCCAGGAGGATGCAGGGTAGAGATGATGCCAGGCTGTCATCCCCAGGATGCTCCAGACCCTGTTGCCTGAGGCCACACATAGTCAAAACAGGAGGATTTGGTGATTTAGGGAGAATTGGGGTGTCCAGGGCCTCCCAGACCTGCATCCACATCCTCTGTATCCCCAGCCAATATCCAAGCATCATCTCATTGATACCCATTCCAGAAGGATGTAGGAGAGAGATGATGCCAGGCTGGCATTTCCAAGATGCTCCAGACCCTGTTATCTGTGGCCACCCTGGTTCATAGCCAAAACAAGGAGGATTTGGGGATTTAGGGAGGGTTTCACTCAAAATCTCTCAAAGCAGGGAGGTGTTCCCAGCCCAGCCTGAGGGATTCGCACAGGCAGCATCTGCTCAGCTTTGGGACGAGGAAATGGTGTCCCCGTCCCCCCCTGGCTGCTCAGAGCACCTCACACGTGGCACAACCACACCAGTTCTCTGCAGCCCACCCCCTCACCGTGCCGTGAGTCTCACCCCAGTGCAAAGACATCCGAGTGCTTGGAGAAGGGCAGCTTGTCCTCCTCAGTGTCCGGCGAGAGCTGGCGGATGATCTCCGGGGCGAGGTGGCACAACCAGCCGTTCTGGATCCGCAGCTTGTTCTCCCTCCTGCCAAAACATGGAGCCAAAGCTGTGGATACCACGGGGTGGACATCACCACCACACCACTGCTGAGCAGCCCCCAGCCCTCCTACTCTCTCCCCAAGGCTTTTAAACCTGGTTTTCCCTATGTCATCCTTGCAAAGTCAGGATTTAACCCTGCTCTGAAAAATGTGGGCATAGTGGGTGCACACTTATCCTTGCCAGGTAGCAGGGCAAAATTTGGGGACTGGATGGTGGTGAGGGGGAACCTTGGCTCTGCCTGGCTGGTGATGGGGATGTAGGGTCTGCCAGGGCTCTTGGTGTGGCTGTTGTACCAAAACACCTTAAAGGACCCAGAAGCAAAGCACTACTGGGGTAAATTCCCCCAGCACTGACACCTGAGGATGTTGGACTAGGGACCACCAAGCAAACCCACACTAAACTGGGATGCTCCAGACGCTGTTGTCTGAAGCCACCCTTGTACATAGCCAGAACAGAAGGATTTGGAGATTCAGGGAGAATTGGGGTATCCAGGGATTACCAGACGTGTGCCCCCAGTCCTCTGCATTCTAATCCAACATCCAAGCACCTTCTTGTTGGTACCTGCCCCAAGAGGATGCAGGGTAGAGATGATGCCAGGCTGGCATCCCCAGGATGCTCCAGATCCCATTGCCTGGAGCCACTCTGACCCATAGCCAAAAGAGAATTGGGGTGTGGTGATTTAGAGACAGTTTCACTCAGAGTTTGAACCTCCCCTAACTGGGGACCATGATCAAATGCATCCTAAAATAATAGCCTGGAAACTGGTGTCTTCAGATGTTTGGCCCCCAAACAGTCCCTCTAGCCCACCTTCATGTCCAAGCCTCTGATGTCGTTGCCCATGGGAGCAGCCTGGCTTTATTAACAGCCCCTCATTTAAGCTCAGCTGTTTTTCCTCTACCTCCTCAAGCTCCCCCTGCTCGGTACAAATACATGAGGTTCCTTTGGCCAACAGCTGAAGACGACACTGGTTGCTCCTTTATCTTTTGTATCCTCCAGGATGCACCACCAACTTAAAAGTGGTCCCTGGGCAGGAAAACGAGCAGGGATCGCTGGTGGTGTTAACCTATTAAGCAGCTTCACTGTGTGTCTGATCCCAAATTCAGCACCAGGAGGTAAAAAAAAGTGTCCCATGTTATGCTGGGCTGAAGAAGGAAGAACCTGTTGGCTTGTGCCAGGAATTTCTCCCTGTTTGTGCTTTAGAGCCCCTGCCAAAGATATTGATCCACAGGGGTAAGGGATGGCTGGGGGGTCATCTGTTCTCTGAATGTCAGCCTGGGACTAAAATGCCAGAGCCCAGGGGACACCATCCAGAGTCAGCCATCCCCATCCACCCTCAGGGCAGGATGACAACCTCCCCCCACAAACACTGGCTGGCTTTCCCCACATGACTGAGTGCACACAATCCAGATCTTCCCACCTCCAAAGCCATTCCCATCTCCAGGCATCATCCCTAAGTCTGTCAGCGACCAGTGGAGGAACTCCCTCCTCAGAGATGGACACTGCTGGTCCAGGGAATCACTGATTAATCCTCCTTGCCCCCTCTAGGATCTGGATGGCTCCTTTTCACCCCACTGGGAAGGAGCCATGGCCACAATCAGCAGCTCTAGCAAGACACAGACCCTCGAACCCCGGGGGCACAGGCAAAAGAGCACTTTGGCACAGGGGGGAGGCTTTCAGCATTCCATCCAGCTCCCACCACCATCCTCCAGCCTGGCACAGCTCTTAATTACAAGCCAGCATTAAGCACCTGGGCAATTAGGAAGGATGCGGAGGAGCTCCCTCGTCCTTCCTGGTGTCTGCCTTCTCCATTCCTGGCAGGCAGCAGGGAGCAGGATGGAGTGGGCAGCACTTAGATCTGCTCCACCACCCTCAGCAAGACCAGTTTTGCTCCTGGGGCTTTTATTTGTGCTCATTTAAGTCGCTCAGTGCTGTGATATCCCACGAGCTCGCCTTGGGATGCTCCAGGGATTGGATTTGGATCTACAGCTCTGTGCGAGCCCATCATCCCTCCACAAAGCTCACAAACACCTGAGCACTCAGCTACAGGTTGTGAGCTCCCAGCAACAAGGACTGAGCTTTAATGTGATCCCAAATGTGTTTCAATTACAGCAATTTGAAGTTTTATGACAAAAGTTGCCCTGAGGTCCCAACCGACCCGGCCACTTCCACTAGCAGGAAGCAGCACAACCAGCTGAGCATCTTCCAAACCCACCGAAGGAGAAACCACCCCCAAGGCAAGACAAGAGCAGAAGAGCTCTTCAGACTCCTTGGGACCCACCTCACACTCCTAATTAGAGAGGAGCCCTCCCGAGCCCAATAACATTTAAATAAAGAAGAAATAAATCTGATTTCCCCAGGATAAGACACCAAATCACCAAGTCTCTGCAAAAAGTGTTTTAACCCTTTAAATTATGCCAGCTTGTAGTTCATTCACAGTTGAAATGTCACCATCCATTCACCACCATCACCAATATGACCTGCAAAATTTGCTGCCTTCCCCATACATGCATGTCCAAGCTTCCAAGGACCCAAAACTGGGCTTTATCTCTCTTCTTCATCTGAGAGAAACCAAAACCAGCAAAAAACCCACCCTGAAAATATGACCTGTAGACATTTGCTGCTTCAAAATTCGTGGTGTTTGATGAGTGTGGATCCTCTCAGCTCTCCCCCAGAAGAAAACGTGTGTCACCTACAGCCCAGGGCAGCCAAGCTACAGGCAGAAATTTTCCCATTTTCTTCATTTTTCTAGGAAAGCATTGCTCATTTTTGCCCAGCCTTGCTTTTGTAGCCAGCCTTCCTCTCCTGAGGCATCTCCTGGACTTTACCCCCAAGTGACACCTAATCTTGAGCAGAGATGGCCATGCATTGTCCACCTCATCAGATACCCCATTCCCCAGTATATCATCTGTCACTTCATCTCCAGAGATCTCCGACCTTCATAGCAAAGATTCCTGGCAAAATTTGGCCAGTTTTTCCCAAATCCTCTTATAATCCTCTTGCTGGAACGAGCTGCACTTTCATCCTGGCAGGACCTGGGTCCTAAACTCCCTGTCCAGCTGCTAAACCAGAGGCAAAACCCACTTTGGATGGGATTTCTTGGATTTCCAAAGCTTTTGGCTGAGTTTGTGACAAACCAGATATTTATACAGGCAGAATGGAAAGGCTGGGTGCCCATTCATCATGACTACTCTGGGAGGGAGAGGCAGCCACCACCTTTTCCTCTAATCCTTTGACCTAATCACATGGGAACTAGGTAAAAACTACACAATTTCCATGGTGCTTCTTATCTCCTGAGCACTATGAAGCGATGATCAGCCATGACAACCTCTCCAGGGACAAACCCCATCCCATGGGGTGATGGAGACTGGAAGGACCAGGAGATGCTACTGAAAAAAACCTGCCTGAGCTCCTTCTGACACAAAGAGTTTAGTGGAAAAGGTGAGAAAAGTCAGCAATGCTCTTATTTTCCATTTTAACAAAAATGAAAATTAATTGGGGTTTTTTCCATCTTCTGTTTCCTTTTCCCTCCAGCTTTGCTTCTTCTCCTCTCCACAGCTGCTGAAACTCTGCCCTGACATGCCTACAGCTGCAAACCTCCCAAAGCACCAGGAAAGAGAAATTTAATAAGGAACATTTACCAAATGGGTTTGATTTCAACCCTCAGGGACCCCAAAATGTCACAATGCTGTAAATGTCCCAAGCTTGGCTCTCATTTTCTCTGTTTGCTTCATGCTTGGCACAGACACCACAGACAGATGTTTGTAACACCCAAAAGGTCACCAGAGCAGTGAGGGGACAGCACAGGGATGGTACCACTCGATCCAGGCAGAAGATGAAGTGGATTCCAAGGATTTATAATCACAGTTTTGGGGAAAGGCTAAGGAATGAACCAGCCCTGTTGAAACACAGCCTGAGGAGCAGCTCCTGGATGGCTGCAGGGTGGTTTGGGCGTGGAAATGATGCATCCCACGGGAAGAGGTTGGGTCCAAAAGATGGTTTTATGGCTCCTTCTCCATGTTCCCATCTCAACAGGGATCTCTAGGGCATGGGAAGGAACACCAGTATCTCCATCACAACATGTCCTACCTGCCAGCTTGGAGAACTCCCGAGATGCTGAAGAGGCCAAAGTCTGTGATCACCACCTTCCCATTGTCATAGAAAACATTCTTTGACTTGAGGTCCTTGTGAAGGATCCCCTTGGCATGCAGGTAACCCATTCCCTAGGATGGAGGAGAGAGAGAGAAATACCCCAAAATTAAAAAAGCAGCAGAAACAGACAGGATATGACCAGAGCAGGGGGAGCCCCATGGGGTGCTGTGAACTGCCCTGAGCCACCACAGCACACCCAAACCATGGCTGGGCTACAGACAGAGGCTGTATATCCCCAAATATCCCTGCAGAAAGGGCAGGGGTCTGGAGGAGTCCCTGGCTCGGGCTGGGCATTGTATGGAGATGTGCTAGTGGGGTGGGTGTCTCAGCTGCAACTCATCTTCCTGATTAATTGATTGTGCAAGAAAAATTAGAAGCAAACCAAATCAGCAGCCACTTCCCTGAAATCCTCCACTGAGAAATTGATGATGATGATGTTTCCCCCTTGTTTTCTTTCAGGGCTGGGGGAGGAGGGTAATAAGTCAATGCTCTCCATCGCCGCTATCGCACACCCCGGCTGAGCCACCAGGGCTTCCGATGGGCACATCCACACCATCAGCCTGGAAACAAGCTGCCTTAATTCCCTTCCCCTAGGAAAAACTACTTGGTGGTTAATTAAAATTATTGCTAATGATGCAAAAAAAGGCCATGGGTGGGAAATCCAAGTTCCCCTGCACGGGGCTTGTTTAGCGTCGGCAAATCAAGCAGACTGCCGGCAGCTCCATGTGGCGGATGTTCAGCTCCACGGGATAACCCACTCTGGGAATGGGGAGGGGGATAAAAGACATTTATCCTGACTTTGTCAGGGGTTTTGATGCTGTCCCACTTTTCATTCTCCTAAGCAGACTAGGGGAAACTTGATCTGGAGGATGCTGTGGGAGGATCAATGCCCAACAGGCTGGAAAACTGTTGCTTAAGAGCAGGTATTGGTTGTCTGTCACTGGCAAGGGGGGATTTATTAATTGGATTTCCACAGGGATCCATCTATCTCAAGTCCCATCTTTTCATCTATCATCATTAACCATGCAGGCTGTGGAAGAAGGATGTATTTTTAAGTTGGTGGCTGATGTGGAGATCGAAGACATGATCCGAATTCTACCATCTGGAAAAATTGGGAAGGCAAACTGAAAACACCCCAACTCAGCAAATTAGGGGGGCTTCACTGCACCCTGTGGCAGTCAAATCCTGATGAGCCTTCTGTCATGGGATGTTGGAGGAAGGAAAGGTTTTAGGCTGTGGCTGGCACTGAGATACTCCAGCTGCAACTGGATGTCCGGACCATTCCAGGAACCAGGATTAATTAGGGGTCTCCAGTTCCCAGCACATGAAATAATGATGAAATTTTAAAATCTGCTTTCCAATGTCACTGTCATCTTCACAAAGTGCCGGGGTGGAGCAAGGGACAGCATTCCAATGTTCCTTCTGCAAGGTGCAGTGCAGGGCCCTGAGCATCCATGAGACACAGACAAGTCCCAGTTCCATGGGGATGCTCTGCAGCCCCCTCCCATCGGCTGAGGGCGATGGGAGCATGGAGCAGGCAGCAGGGACCTTGCACCCGTGCTCACCCAGCCGGCTGGGAACTCATCTCCATGTGATCATCAAACATAGCCAGGCCTTTGCAGAAGGCATTTCTCAAGGCAAACCCAAACCCCTCACCTTGCTCCATGGAGATCCCACTGTAAATTCCAGCCCCGCCATCTTCACCCCCGGGATGATCTGGGAGAAAACACTGTGTGCCCAGCAATGCCTTCATTTGCTCAGCTGCCCGATGTGTGTGAAAAGGCAGCTCCCTCTGCCGGCGTTGCTCTCTGGATAAATCAACTTTCGCCTCTGGAGGATCACAGGATAACGAGAGCCTTTGCACCTGCTGATCCAATAATCCTCACAGCTCTTCCGTTGCATCCCAGGACTCAAAGGATGAAGTCAAACAACTGCTGTGATGGGATAGCAGAGCCAAAGCCTCTGCTATGGTCCTGTCTCTGGGTGACGCAGCCCCAAGCCCACCCAAGCCAAGGTGTTGGAATTTTCTTTCACTTATCCACACCTCCAAGTCCACCAAAACATCCTTAACGTCAGCTGACGGTTGATGTGGAGAGGTGGGAAGGCTGAGAAGCTGCTCCTCCTGGTGCCCACCAGCAATGGGCCATGTGGTTGGGTCATAGCACTGTGACAGGGCCTTGATGGACCTCTCCTGTCTTAAATTCCCTCAGTGAGAAAGGACTGAATGTATGACCACCCACTCAGAGGGTACAAGAGCCCTCTGCTCAGTGACTCCAAAACATGAAGTCATTCTCCAGTAACAGGCCTAAGAAATTCTCTCAGAATTATTTCTGCAACAAAATGACTGTTGTTATGCTGGTCCTCTGTCTTAAACTCCATCTGCTGAACAGGGAGAGTCAGGGCTCAGCGCCTCACTGAGTCTTTGGACCTCTGCTAATTCCTCCAGGGACCTGGGTCAGATACGAAGTCCCTCTGCCCTGCAGTGGCTGCAGCAGGAGCACTCAAGCCTGTCCTTCCAAGAAGGAATGCAGGGATACAGGGATGATGCTGGGAGTACAAGCAGGTCTACATGTGGTCGTGCTGATTTGCTTCATGGTGATGATGTTGCTGATGTTCTTCATGGTGGTGCTTTAATCTCACCAACCCAGCAATGATTCCCCAGTGCTGATGATGCCTCTGAACACCACAAAGGGTTTGAGGTTCCCAACCTGTTCCTAATACACAACAGCTGCAGAAGTTGGGATCAGCCATAGTGCCAGCCTTGTTCTCAAAACCCACATCAAGCAATGAACCCACACAGAGAAAGGAGGTGAACTGAGTTCTGAGAACAACTGAGAGGAGAGAACCCAGAGCACAAGTCAGGGGAAAAAGTATGAGGCAAAACTATGTGATGCTTGCTCAGTGGGAAAAATCCAGATCTAAAGAGTGGAAAATGTGGATCAAAAGTAGAAAAAAAAAAGAGAGAGGCTCCTGGCTGCCTCAGACACCCCCAGTTCAGGCCACTGGTCCAAAATACCCCTTGCAATGCTGGCTCAGCAAAGAGATGCAGTCTATGCTCCCTTGTCAGCTCCTGCCCAGAGACTTCAGGAGAATTTAAGGAATTGAAATATAAAAGTTTAAAAACAATATGTTCTTTGCTGTATCTGGATCTAAATAAATGCAAAGAAGGCAATCAAATAAGATCCAGTCTAAGCACCACCTGGGGAATGGCACCATCCAGGATCTATTGTAGAACATACTCTGCTTTATAACATGGATTTGAATATTTAAAGGGGGGTTAAGATTCGCCAGAAAACTGGTTGGTTTTTTTGTTTTTGTAGAAATATGTTAAATGTGAGCTCATCTCCAGGTAATGCAGGCTCTGGGGCAGAGGTGTTGGCTGACCTTGAGCCCAGGGTCGGTGTCACAGCTCCCATGATAGGGCACGTGCCAAATACTTTTAGTACTGTTTGGTGATAAATATGTTTGGACTCACAGAACAACCCAACTCTGGCAGACAGCTCAACACCTCTTGGGTAAACAAGCCATTGCAGACACCCGGTGGAAAGCTGTGATGGCTCAGGACCCAAATTCCCAGCCACTCAACCCTGCCATGTGAGGATCCTCCCAGTGTCACATCTGAAGTGTTGAAGATGCACTTTGAATCATCTCTGTGAAAGAAGCAGCTTTTTCAGCTCTGAAAACTGTACGTGTGCTCTGCCTTGTGGCACCACAGAATCCTGCCACCAGCACCATGGAACAGATTCCTCTGGGAGCCTTGGCTGTGGGGATGGTTGTGCTATGGAAACATGGAAACCTCAGGATTATTCCTCATGGAATCTTCATGGATTATTAACAGCAGGTTGCAAAAAAAAATGGCTGCCCCATCCCTGGGAGTGTCCAAGGCCAGGTTGGACAGGGCTTGGAGAAACCTGGGATAGTGGGAGGTGTCCCTGCCCCTGGCAGGATATGGAACAAGATCCTCTTTAAGGTCTTTTCCAACTCAAATCATTACTGTTTTTTCCAAGAGGAGAGGAACATCCAACCTGCAACTCACTCACAGTAGCAATGCTGGCCTTAAACACCTGCACTTCCAAGGGGAAAGAGAGGCGGTGGCCAGCACAGGGAGCCCATGGAAGCCTTGGTGCCACACAAAGCATGTGAAGGAGGTCTAAAAGACCTGGATTTTAGAGCCAAGCAGTGCTCCCCTGCCCAGAATCCTTGGATGCTTCTCTCCCACTCTCCAGAACGACCTGGCTGGGCACTTGGCTGGATCCAGACCCCACCAGTGCCGAGCTGCTCCAACCACACCGTACCTTCACAATTTCTTGTGCTATCTGCCTCGTCTTGTTCACATCCAGGACAATTTTGGCATCTCTCACCACTGAGTACAGAGTCCGTCCTTTGCACAGGCTGAAAGAACAGGAAAAGGGAAAGGTAAAACCACAGTTTATAAACCCCCATCAAGAAACATTCCCAAATAGCAAAGGCAGTGGCTGGGAACTGTAAATAACCACAAGAGCTTTGGCCACATCTCAAAGCAGATGGAAGATTCATCATGGAAACTGGGGTCTCCCCAGTTTGGTACTGGGAGGAACTCGTGCTGGTGCCGAGTGCTCTAAGGGGTATCCTGGGCTGGTTCCTGGCTCTTCCCTGTGTCCCAGCCACGAGCAAACCACCTGGTCCTCTCGCTCCAGAGTTCTTGTGCAAAACTGGCCGTGGCTCCCGCCTCTTCCCTCAGAGGATACAATGCTCACAGATGCAATATGAGTCAAAAGAGGAAAGACAGAGAGGGAAAAAAAAAAAGAACAACCCAACCCAATGCACTGTACAATGTCCTCCAATTTTCCTTCTCGTACCAATTACAGTAAAATCTATTTACAGAGCCTTAATTACCAAAGGCAGCTGGATGGGGAGGGGGGGAGAGATATAAACCAATTAAAAATATATTGACATTTGAATATCATAATGGAGTACGTGGGTGGATGCTGCCTCGACTCCTGCCCACAAAAAAGAGGTTTTTTTGCTTTTCTATATCCACCCACGCTCATTACAGGCAACTTTAGAAAGATGAGACTGGATACCTGTGCCTGGGAAATAAAGTACCCGACACACATCTCGTTAAAGAGGCTTCAGCGCTCGCAGATGTTAATTTGATTCTGTTCTAGTTAACAAATTAAAAGTTACAGGGTTTAATTCCTCTGTTCTCCCCCAGCTGCGGCCTTGCTCAGCTCCACTGCTTTCCCCTTGCCCAGTTCCTCCTGCCCTGGGAATGCCAAGCACTGATCTGGATTTGTCCCCTGGGAGAGTATAACAGGTTTTGTTCTTTTTGGATGAAAATAACCATGGTTTGGTTTGGAAAGGACCTTAAGGGCCATATAATTCCACTCCTTGCTGTAGGCAGAGACACCTCCCAGTAGACCAGGCTGGGTGGGACTTGGACCCACCCTGTCTAGTGGAAGGTGTCCCTGCCATGGCAGAGGGGTTAGATCTTTAAGGTCCCTTCCAACTCAAACTATTCCGTGAGTCTATGAAACTCAGAAGAAACCCAAACTTGAGAAGCTCATAAACACAAAGCCAAAAACTCCATATTCCTCCATGGACAGAGAGCACAATTTTCAGGTCAAACAGTGAGGCAGGAATAGGACCAGTCCCATGTTTATTGGAAAACCAGCAGCATCCTTCAAAATACTTTGTCACTAGTTGTGTTGGAAATAGTCTTGCTGGATGCAAGTGAGCTGTGGTGGGGATTTTAGGGCAGCCACTACCTCCTCAGTGATAGTTTTCCTTGTTCAGGTGTCTCAGCACGTTCCTGAGCACCCTAGCTGGATGCAGACCTGAGGCAACTGCAATTACAAACATGATCTTCCTCCTAACCAGTCGTTTCCTATCTTCTGCAATAGCTTGGCTGCAGTCAAATATGAATTTGCTGAAGATTAGGATCTAAGCACTCAAACTCCTACTTGGAAATCAGTGATAAAACCCTTTGGGTTAAGGGTGCAAAATAACGGCAGACCCAAATTCTCCTTCCACCACCTTTATAGTATATTTTTCTGCACTAATTTGCTACATAAACCTGTGAAGTTTTAAGCTCTGCTACACAACAGCTTTTCTGCCACCTTCATGACCTGAGTGCATACAGAAGAGCTACCTCAGCCCTCCCTATTCCCCAGCAAATGCTTATTTTCCCCCAGAGAAAACTTGCTTGTGGTCTGAATTGGTCCCAAACTGACATGATGCAGTGAGTACATTAGTGGTGGAACAGGGATTGATTTCAGCCCTAAAGTCAGTTAAGATCAGCTGTTTTCCTGGTAAAGGCTTGTTTAGAGGAAAATCCTCAAATTTCTGCCTATCTGAACTGCCGAGATAACCCCGAGAGCAGAGCCTGCAGCCCTTTACTGATGAGATTCCCATCTCTCCATTTACAGAGAGGCATTAAAGGAGGCAGTGGATGAAGCTGCTGCAAGGACAGCGGCCGCCACTCAGACCCAGAGTGGTGGCACCAGCACATGGTGAAGCTCTGGGGGCATGGGACATTTCTCCAGTGCTCCTCAGACCCTGGGAGAACCACCAAGGCATGCCAGATGCTTCTCTCCTCCCCCTGCTGAATAACTGCTCCGAGTCAATTCAACCAGCGACCGCTGCACTGGTACATCGGCGTTTTCTTGCTGGATAAGGAGCTGCCAACGCAGAGATAAAGCCCGGTTGATACCTATTATGCAGCACCTGAGCCCATTCAGCCACCACCTGCAGAACCTTTTCATGGCAGAGCCCAACAATTTCGCTTCTCCTTGTTCGTCGCCCGCTGTCAATCGCTCCCCATTCGGGCAGAAGCGGCGGGAACAAAGCGCGGGACACGCGGATCATCTTCTGCCTTTCCTCTTGGAGAGCTGTGTGCTGAGCGGGGGCATTGAGGCACCACCCTGCTGCGAGCGAGCTGAGCATCACAAGGCCATGGACCGCCCATGCCTGACACCACAAACAAAGGCAGGCAATTTGCATCTTCGGATGGATCCCGGTTTATTCACCGCTGAAACGCACATTCAGTAAGAAATACTTGTGTTCTCCTCCTAAACTTCTCTGTCCCACCTGTTGACAGAGCAGGCAGGTTGATGACATGTCCCTGGTGCCACACGGTGACCAAAGCCCATCCTAAATCAAGGGGAGCAGGGACAGCCTATCCAGGTGTCTCAGGGAGATGCAAAGTTCCTTTTTGGGGTCCCCAGGAATGCACTTCAACCTGTGTCACATCCACAGCTCGCAGCCTTCCCCGGCACTAGGACAGTCCCAGCCCCATCATGCTGCAGATGCAAGTCTCAATTTAAAATGAGTTTCTGAAGCGTTCAGCCAAGCAAGCCAAATCCCAAATTGCTTTATAAACACTCTGCATTTACCAACATGGGCTGAAGACATCAGCAAAGGGAGCAAAGCCAAGGCAACTTGCAGAGGAGCAATTTGGGAGGGATGAATGAGGAATAGCTGGAGTGCTGTCCCTTGGTATTTTTGCTATTTGGTGTGAAAACAGCCTCATCCATCTTCTGTCCAGTGGGGGTTTTTACCCTCCCTGTGCAATGCTGATGGCCATCACCTCTACATTGATGGTCATTGTCTCTACATTGATGGTCATCACCTCTACACGGGTGGCCACCATATCTATAATGATGCCCATTGCCTCTACATCGATGGCCATCAACGCTACATTGATGGCCATTTTTTCTACACTGGTGGCCACCACCTCTACACTGATGGCCATTGACTCTACATTGATGTTTATTACCTCTACACTGGTGGCCATCACCTCTACATCAATGGCAAACAATTCCAGAGGGTTGAAGCCCCCAGCCTGGCCCCTGGAGCAGAGATCCATCCTAAGCTGATGGAATGGCACGATGTCTTTGCTCACCAGTGTTTTGTGCTCTTCTTCCCTCTGCCCAACCATCCACATAAACACCCATTAAATTAAACAGGATCATCTGAACAACCCAAAGTGATAAATGCCAGAGCCTGGGAAGCTCATTACTTGCCGGTATATGGATTTATGGGGAACTAGCTCAGATTCCATGGTGACAGTCAGCACTAAACACCCAGGGGAGACACAGGAGGAGAGAGGGAGAATTAATAAGAAGTGCTTTAATATAAAAATACCTATGCTAGTAGGTTACATCTGTGCTTGAGGAAACACAGAGCAAAGGAGGGGCTGCTTGGATGCTTCCACGTTCCCTATCAGTTTACTCATTTTTAGTATTTCACAGGAAAAAAGAAACCTTTGGGGAATATTAAGAGAGATAGAGCAGCAGGAACCACTGAGTTGGGACTTATTTAATTTCATTTGAACAAAACTGGCCACGGCAGAGAGGGGAAGAAGGAGTACTTCAGGTGCCTGCACATTCCTGACTTATTTGGGAAGTTTTCAAGCTGTTTGTATATAGTGGCTTGTTTTCCTCTTTTAAAAATGTCTGGCAATTGCGATTTTGAAACTCAAGAGCTCCCAATGCATTTCACAAAATGGAAGATTAAACAAGGCTGGAAGAGCAACAAAGGGAGTACTTTGGGGTAATTTTTATCCCTAGGTTTTGTTTTCCTCTAAATCAATAAGGAATCTCTCCCCTTGACTCCTCTCTCCCTGCCATTTTGGTGTGAGCAGAGCAGAGCAGAGGCACCAACCAGCCTGAGATCCCCAAATCCTCTGCATCTAAACACAAGGGGATCACACCAACATGAGATGCAATGAGTTTATTTGGTCTCAGTTGTAACGAGAAAGATGTCTTCAGGTTCCCCTGTCCCCTGAGGGGTGCTCAGGACTGGTTTTACTGGGACTCACCACCAAAACCCCCAAATGAAGTGAACCACTAAGCCACACACACACAGAGCATCCTGAGATTTAGCATGGAAATGCTGCATCCCCATGTCCTTTAATTTCTGTCCCAAGCAGGTACTTGCTTTCCTCCTGTTCCCATCATCCACCCTGACTAGACATGACCAGGGAGGAAAAATTAGGATATTAGAGAAAATTTCTTTACTGAAATGCTTGTCCAGCCACACCACAGCTGCCCAGAGTAATGGTGGAGTCCCTGGAGGGATTTAAAAGCCATGTGGTTGTGGCACTTGGAGACACAGGTTAGTGGTGGCCTTGGCTAGGGCAATGGTTGGAGTCAATGACCTTAAGGATCTTTTCCAACCTCAATAACTGTGATTCTATGAAAGCAGCAGCCAAAAGACTCGTGGCAACTCAGTGCCACAAAATTCTTGACCCAAACTTGAAGACTTGATGCTGAGCATCAACATCCACAAAAGCCCAGCCCCTCCAGGGTGAAAATACTTGTCCCATCAAAGTCCGTATCTAAACTGAACCCTTACAAGTCTCCCAAAGCAATCCCAGCAGGAAGATAGGGAAATCCTTACTTCCCATGAGCAACATTTTTGGCCACTGCAGAGCCAGGTCCCCATCCCGGAGCTTGAAGACCCAGGTCCTGCTCCTCATGGAGGAGCCTCTGCAGATGAAACCAGTGTGGGGAAGTAGAAGAGCCCTGAAGAGATGATCCCTCATCCTGTGTCCGCCATCTCCACTCGATGGAAGCACCAGCTTTTGATGGATATTACTTAGGCAGCAGAATTTTCCTCTCAGCAGCTGGCATGGGAGATAACTGCAGCCGGCACAGCCAAACCACAAGGGCTGCAGGAGGAGAGGGAGAAGGAGGAGGAAGAGGAGAAGGAGGGGGAGGAGGGGGATCAGCCTCCCCGAAAAGTAGCTCTAACTCCATCGTCACTTTGGAAAAAAACAAGTTATTTAGAAAAAGCCAACTCCAGGCATTTTTATTTGAAGGAGATAGTGACAGAGGAGACGAGCTATTCTACAGCTGCACAGAGAAGAGCTGAGAGACAGGTGAATGCAAAGCAGCCCCGGGCCTCGTGGCTTAGATAAAGCCCAGCTTGCAAACAAGTCATCCGAAAATACTTGACGCTTCAGGTGCCTTTTGAAAGGATGCGCTTGGAATCGGCTCCTAGAGGCCAGCTGGGTGCACTGGGATGTGCAAAGGCTCTTTGACCTCCTTTCCTTTGAAGGAGCCTTATATGTTCTCTGTGCCCTGATCCTCCTGCTATTTTCAACTATTTGAACTTCAGGAAGGAAAAGAAATTTTTTTAAAAACCCTTCTTTTGAAGAGAGGGATGAAGCAAATCTTTGGATCGAGACGGTTGCTTCACTAAAACCCAAATCCACTTTGCACTAGTAATCATAATTATTATTAATAAAAAATTAATGATGCTGTCACAGGAAAGATGTATTTCTTTGGCTAGGCACATAGTTCCCTCCCAGGAAGCCCTATCTGGCCCCAGCGAGGATCCCTGGCATTGAGGGTGCTCAGAAAAAATAAGGAATGATGCTGAGATGTCACTCAACAGCAATGGGAAGAGCTGCCACGAGTGGAAAGACTTGGTGGGATCATCTCTCAGCAGGGCACTTAATCACAGGCATTTCCTTAAACACCAGTTAAATCCCTTCCTCTCCAGCAAAGTGCCTCAGCGCCAAGTCCCGCTGCATTAAGTACTTTCCCTGGAAAATCACGGCCAAAATAGAAATACAACATTTTGAAACACTCTTAAAACACAAAGGAGAACCTTCCCTCCCCTGGAACATCCTCCACTGGAGGAGCTGCTGACGGATGGCCGCTGGTGGGGATTTGATGGGTGAGAAAAGCTCAGCAGCACCGATCCTGTTTCAACATCAAACCCCCTCACAGAGGACCCAGCTGCTGCCTTTCCCCATCCCTGATCATCCTCTTTGCTCAGGATATCCCAGTCTCCTCCCCAGCCCATCTCGCTCCACAAGCTGTCTGCAGGTGGAAGATATATACTCACTTAATGTATATATTAATACACATATTGACTTTCCTGTTGTCAGTCGTTATCAAGATTTATCCAGCCTGATGGTCTCTTATTGATTGTAAGGGAGTGTATTCCCAGGGGTCAATCAATTCTGATCCAGCTCGTGGCATGAAGTCAATACCTATTTATTATATGATCTACGAGCTCCATTATTTAACTGCCAGGAAAGGGAACACATTAGAAAGTAAAAGAAGGAAAAACAACTTAGGGAGAGCAGGGTGATCCGGCTCCCAAAGTGAGTGCTGGGACATGGGGAGGGTTAGGGGAGGACCCCATGGCTTCTGCTCTCAAACTACACCCAGGGGTGGGGAGAGAAGGGCAGGACCTGAAAGGCATCTTGGAAATGCTCCAGGATCACAGAATCGTGGAGTGCTTTGGGTTGGAAGGGTCCTTAGATACCATCTAGTTCCAACACCCATGAGCAGGGACACTTTCCACTACGTCAGGTTGCTCCAAGCCCCATCCAAACTGGCCTGGGAGACTTTCAGGGATGGGCAGCCACAGCTTCTCTGAGCACCTGTTCCAGGGCCTCACTACCCTCACAGGGAAGGATTTATTCCCCAAACTCCACCTAACCCTTCCCTCTGGCAGTAGGAAGCCATTTCCCCTTGTCTTTTCTTTCCTCCTCCAGCCTGGCATGGAGGAAATCAACATGGCAGCTCCGTGCCTCAGTTTCCCTCCCAGTGAACAGGATTTAGAGCCTTCTACTTAACTTTTCAGGGCAGGAAAGGAAGCTGGTAGGATGCACTTTAGTGAGTTGCACCCAGGAGGAAAATCCAATTTCACAGAATTCCAGAATGGGTTGGGTTGGAAGGGACCTTAAAGATCATCCAGTTCCAACCCCTGCCATGGGAAGGGATGCCCCTCTCTAGATCAGGTTGTTCAGGGCTCCATCCAGCTTGACCTTGTTGTTAATTCAATTTGTTGTCCATTAAAGCTCAAATGGACAACATGGATCCCTGGAGAGAACAATGAGCTGGCTGCAAGCACCAGGCACTGGCTGGCAAAGCCACAGAGAATCCACAGGGAAAAACAAGCCCCCAGTCAGTTCCATCCTGAGTGTGATGGATCATACCCTTCCCCTTTCCTCCCATCCTTCAAATCACGGTAAATATCCCTATAGCCTGCCACTCCCTGAGCATTAAGATTTAAAAGCACCAAATCCTTTCCAGCTGAGCTGGGACACTGTAAATGCCAGAAGATTTGGCACTGAAAGAGGCTTGGAAGAGCCAAGAGTTTAAAGCTGAGCTTTGTCCAGGGCTCTTCCATGCCCACAGGGAACAGGGCCCAGGGATGGGAAAGCACCCCTTGTGAGGAGCCAGGCTTGCTTCTCCCAGCAGCAGAGCCAACCATTAGATATTGTAAAAATCCAGCATAGAAATAAATTATAAAATCAAAGTAAACCCCAATATTTAGCCTGTGTGGTGCAAGAAAATTATCCAGGAAAATACAGCTGTAGCATCTCAGATATTCTTCCCATCCCTTGTTCTCACACCTTCCCCATTAATTAGTGTCAGATAATGTGTTTCCCTGTTATTAAAGCCACTTTGCCAGAGAGAAAAAAGAGCAAACTATCATTTCATCTTTCGTATCTCACAGAAGGAGAGGGACCAGCTTTATGTTCCTTCCCTGTGAACCAGCTCCAGGGAAGGGCTTGGAAGATGCTCCCTCTCCAGCAGAAATACTCCAAGTTGCTCTGCTGAGAGGCACCTTCAACAAATTAATTCTCTTTATATAGTTCTGCCAAGGTCAAGCTTAATTCCTAATGTTCTTCAATGTTCTCCTTGGTCTTCTTGGCATGTCACAGCAGGGACATAAATCACAGCCACACAGCCCCAGTGGGATCACCAGTGGCCATGGAGGTGGCTCCTGGATGCACCTTATAAAACTTAAATCACTCTGGCATAACACCATGACAAGAAAGTGACCAAACCTCAACTGGAAACATCTCAGGGAGCAAATCCCAGGCGCTTTGCAGAGACTCCGAGCGCCAAGTTTTTTAACTAAAAACCAAGCGATCTTAGAAAAGATGCACCAAATCCCCCTAAGAGGCAGGAGGGAGCTCAAAGCTCAGCCAAACTCCAGCTCCTTCGGACCTGACAACCTCATTCCCTTCTTCCAAACAACATTCCCATCCAACAGGAGCCATCTGTGAGTCCACAGAAGCTGCACCCAGTGTGTTGATCCCCCCCAGTACAGACTCTGTGAGAACATAAAGCCTTGGATTAATAAGCATTAAAATCCCCCACCCCCTTTTTTTTTTCCCAAAAGGAACACCCAGAATCCCAAAACATGGTAATTTCTGCAATCCACTACCTTTGTAGGTGGCTCAAGCCATATTAGAAAAGGGATCTTTGAAGGACCTCCTGGGTGGTTGTGGCTTTACCCCTCTCCCCAGGCCAGGATCAGGAGTCCTGAGAAGTTGACAAGAGCTTAGGCAGGCCTGGCTTTGTCTCACCCAAAACCAGCAAAACCAACTTGTTATTTCCCCGAGTGCAGCAGACACAGTGTTTTTTCAGTCCTTTCATTTCCACTGAGCTGAGGACTTAGATGCTGTTCTGTGCCATCCATTAAGCTGCGCTCAAAGCACCAAGACTCATACTCTCTTGCTCGAGACTAATTAAGATGAATGTTAACTGTCCCCACCGCTCATTACCCAAGAGAAAATCTATTAGCAGCTCTGATGGAAGTGTTCCTTGGAGTCATCACCTCCCAGTGCCAAAAAAGGCTGGATTTCTGCCTTTTCTTTTTGTCCCAGACGGTCATGGCCAGAGACAGTTCAAGAATCACAGACTAGTTTGGGTTGGAAGGGACCTTAAAGGTTGGAAGGGACCTCATGTCATTCCATGGGCAGGGACACCTCCCACTGTCCCAGGTGGCTCCAACCTGCCCTTGGACACTTCCAGGGATCCAGGGGCAGCCACAGCTTCTCTGGGCAACCTGTGCCAGGGCTTCCCAAGCCTCACAAGGAACGATTCCTTCCCAATATCCCATCCATCCCTGCCCTCTGGTAGTGGGAAGCCATTGCCTGCATCCTGTCCCTCCATCCCTTGTCCCAAGTCCCTCTCCAGCTCTTCTGGAGCCCCTTTAGGCTCTGGAAAGGTCTTCCCAGAGCCTTCTCTTCCCCATCACACCTCAGCAAGCTGCTATCTCAGTTTCCCCTCCCAGCTTTTCCCTGTGGGATGTCAGTTTTGAAGGGGGAGATTTCTTTCTGTTAATCAGACAATCCTTGAATATCACAAGCAATCAGGAAGGAAAACATAGGGATGTGAAAAAGTAAAAATAAACCCATCTATAAATAACCCCCTTCCGGCAGCGCCGGGTGGCACGACGTGGTGAAGCCCCTTCCAGGGACAGGCAGCTGCTCCCAGCGTGCCGGCAGGAAAACGGAGACTTCTGTAACAGCTCCAAGAAATTGCCTGATTTTAGTGGAAAACACGGCCTCAAGCGGCCACCTCTGGGCACCCAGAAGACAGGGGGCTGCACAGACCCAGTCCTGCCCCAGGGAGGAGCACGGGGAGGAGTGGGTGAGGAAATCCAGATGTCCTGTGTTTGTTCTGGGCCACTAGGAATGGTTTCCCTCCACTCCAAACAAAGCCTTGTTTAAAGTTATTCCCATAAACCCACAGGGAGAACTTGAATCCCCTTGGAAAACTTCTGTTTGAAAAGTGATGCTCTCCACTGCATAGGGACATTGGTCTCCCTTCTCCCTCAGTGCCACATCCTAGACCATTCCTAACATCCTGAATCATCCCCAGTATCCTCAACCATTCTCAATCTAGCTCATGCCACACTGCCCTCTTCCCAGACTCACTCCCTACAACACCCATACAGCACCTCCCATCTCTGACATGGCAGAAGAGTCCCCAGGGCTGTCATATCCTTTAGGAAATGCCTGAAACGTGAATGAGATGGAGATTTCCATGTGAGGAGAAGACCTTTCCCCACAGGAGATGATCAGAGATGTCCCAAGAAGCCTCCAAAAATGTTCAACCGAGGACAGATCAGACAAGGACTGTGGGCACAGCAGCAGGAGCATCCCTGGATATAAGGATTAGATTATACATAAGGAAGAAGTTTTTCACAATAAGGGTGGGGAGGCCCTGGCACAGGGTGCCCAGAGAAGCTGTGGCTGCCCCATCCCTGGAAGTGTCCAAGGCCAGGTTGGATAGGGCTTGGAGCAACCTGGGAGAGTGGAAGGTGTCCCTGCCCATGGCAGGAGGCAGAACTGAATGAACTCTAAGGTCCCTTCTGCTAATTCTATGATCCCTGAACTAAAAAATGTGAAGGATGTTTTGCCCTGAGAGCCCAGGGTGCCTCCTGGGGAAGCACCAGCAGAAGAGAGCCCCATGGAAAGTCTCAGGGCAGGAAAATTGTGCCTGGAAATTACCCCTAGGCTAGGAAACATATACTCATGCAGTCCTGGACTTCCCCAAAGTTCTCTGAGACTGAGCTGAGCTCCCTCCCAGCATCCCTAACTTTCCTGCATCATTGGTGCCAGCACAGCACCACCACTATGCATAAACCAATTGTGCCCTAGAAATCCCAGCAGGAGAAAACCAAACAGGTTTCCACTTGCAATTGTAAAACTATTATGGATCATAGAACCCCTTAACAATCTTTTTCCAGCCCACAGGAGACACCTTCCACTATTCCAGGTTGCTCCAAGCCCTGTCCAGCCTGGCCTTGGACATTTCCAGGAATGGGACAGCCTCAGCTTCTCTGGGCAGCCTGTGCCAGGGTGTCCCCACCCTCACAGGGAAGGACTGCTTCCCAAAATCCCATCTAATTCTAGTCTCTTTCAGCTTAAAGCTGATGTTGATTGAGCCTTCGAAGAATACGGATAAAAGCTGGTTGTAGACAAAGACCAAATGATGCCCAGAGATGCTGCAAGCTCAGATTATATTTAGGGCAGTTCAATAAAGTTGTACTTCGACCTTAAAAAAAAAGGACCAAGTGCAGCTGGGAAGAGAAACAAGGCAAGCAACACTTCCCAGCTCTCATATTAATGCATCAGGCTGCTGCAGAGCAAGGATTTATTTTGTCAAACTGTCAAAAGTGGCACCTTTATGGGTTTGTATAAAGAGCCATTAGAATAGCAAACACTTTGGGGCTAAAAAAAAAATAAATCAAGGAATATATTGCCCAGTTTTTGGTACTGAATAGCATTGAAAAGCTAAGCAAATAAGGGCTGCAAAGGGATGGCAGAGCGGGATGGAGACGCTGCGTTTTCCTCTGGGAACACGGTGTAACACATGGATGGGGCCTCTGACTCATCCATCAATACATGTGTTTGCACACTTTTCCAAAAGCTTTTGGCCTGAAGCTGGTTAATAGATGGAGATCTGAAATGCTGTTGAATTGTCCCAGATGGCTAATTTTTGGTCCAGAATAAAAGGCGTAATTTTTGCAGTCCCCAGCTGGGGAGAACCAGCCCTGCCTTGGAGTCACCCTGTCTCCAGAGGATGTAACTCCCAAGTCAAACACAGTCCATGGACCCATTTGAGTAGGGAGTGACACAAGATGCCACAAATTTGGGTTAAAATCCTTTCCTGTTGAACAAGGAGCAGAGCAAAACCCCCACACCAGTCCCTGCAGAGCTGGGATTGGGGGGCTGGGAGGTGTCATTTCCACGGGAATATCAGGAAAGGATGATGCAATATTTCATCACTAATGGCTGTTGGAAGCATTGCCATTTCATCGTTTTTTGAAATGCTGCTAGGAGGAAAATTCAACCTCACCTTGAGGAACTTTCTCCCAAGAGAAAGTCATCGGTGGTGGGATGTGAAGTGGCACCATGTCAAGCCCCGTGGCTGAATACACGAGCTGAAGGTGAAGAAAGTAACTGAATTCTCAGAAATAAATGTATTTCACATGACAACAGCTGCTCCAGGAGCACTTGCAGCCTCTTTATCTTAAGGCCATCTGGGATTTTGTGGTCGCCCATCCATGCAAAGAGCACAAAGAGAGCCCTACATTGTGTTTCCCACCGGCCATGAAGCACAGCAGGTTTGTGGGAATTCCTTGAGACCAAGGCAGCTCTGGAGGTGTGACACAGTTTGGGAGACCTCCAAATACCGTCTTGCTCACCAGCCAGCTGTAAGAAGCCTTCCTGTCTTCCAGTACCTAAAGGGGCTCCAGGGCAGCTGGAGAAGGACTTTGAACAAGGGCCTGGAGGGACAGGACAAGGGGGAATGGCTTCCAACTGCCAGAGGGCAGGGATAGATAGGATATTGGGAAGGAATTGTTCCCTTTGAGGGTGGGGTGGCCCTGGCAGAGGTTGCCCAGAGAGGCTGCCCCATCCCTGGAAGTGTCCGAGGCCAGGTTGGGCAGGGCTTAGAGCAACCTGGGATAGTAAAAGGTGTCCCTGCCCATGGCAAGTGCTGGAAGGAGATGAGTTTTAAGGACCCTTCCAACCCAAACCATTGTGGGATTCTACAATGATTCCTATCCCTAAAACAAACCATTTCTGTCCCAAGCTCCCCTTCCACAGGGAATGAAACTGTGCGGACACACTTTGACGTATCTTCCCTCTGCTCCACAGCACATGGAAAACACCCCTTTGTTAGGGCAGGTAACTCAACACAACAGCAACATCCAACTTCAGGAACCTGCTCCGGAAAATAAAATTGCTCCCAGCTGAGCGTCGGGGCTTACCTGGTGATGATGGCGAGGTGGGGGGGGCTCATGCAGGCTCCCATGAAGAGCACCACGTTCTCGTGCCGGGTCTGCCGATACGCCATCACCTCCCTCTTGAAGGCCTTCAGCTGGTCCTCGTTGTCCCGCTCGATGTCGATGAGGCGAATGGCCACCTCCCCGTGCCAGCGCCCGTGGAAGACCTGCCCGAAGCGGCCCTTGCCGATGAGCTCGCCGATCTCCAGCTGCTCGAAGGGGATGTCCCACTCCTGCAGGAAGATGCTGGTCTGGCTGGCCTTGCGCGGGAAGTTGCGCGCGGAGAGGAGCGAGAGGTTCATCTCCTCGAAGTCGTCCTCGGACTCCTGAGCCTCCTCAGGGCCTTCCTCGTTCTGGGAGAGGGGGGAAAGGGTGGCAAGTGCAGCAAAATGGGGGAAAAGTGTAGATGAGGAACAAAATGTGGACAAAGCCCTGCTGACCCTGCTCACCTAGTGCTTGCTCAGACACAGAGGAACCAGGGTCCCTTTTTTTCCAAAGACAATTAGGCCCCTGTGTTCTGTGTGAAGTTGGCAGAATCCCATGTTTCCATAGTCACAGAATCACTTAGGCTGGAAAAGCCCTTCAACCTGAAGAGGTAGAGGGCTGATATTCTCTGATCAGCTCTCTGAGACCATTGAGTCCAACTGTGCCCCCAGAACTGCCAAAGCCACCAACCCATGTCCCCAAGTGCCATATCCAGAGGGCTTTTAAACCCTTCCATGGATGGTGACTCCACAACTTTCCTGTGGATCGCAGGAAGGTATTTACTTATCCCAGGGTTAAATATAAGATTGTGACACATCAGGGCATTTAATTAATTTGTCTGAAAACTGAGTTTCATCCTACCCTGGCGAAGCTGTGCTTTGCTAATACCCACTGCTCCCACCCTGGCACTCCCTGGTCTCTGTTCCCAGATCCCCTGGGATGGCTCTGACTTATTCCCTGATGGTCTGTTGATGTTTCCTACAGGATTTCCAATGCCCTCTAAAAGCTAAATCCTCAACCTCATCCTCCCTCCTTCCTCTCCATCACATTTTTAATGCATCTTAAAAAACATCACTGAATTATAAACTTGAAGGAAGTCATGAAGCCCACAAGGGTCCTTCTCCATGGGGTGGGGACACGGATGCCTGGCCATTAATTCAATTATCAGCAATTTCCCTGCACAGATGCTCAATTTATCTACTCCCTGCAAAATATGCCCCAAGATACATATATAATAAAGGTCCATTAAGCACAGGAGTGAACATCTCACCTCTGAGGTGGGCTCCACTTCAATTTGAAGCAATGGGTTTCCTTCCAGGCTGTTGAAAGAATTATGGAATTATCAGCAGGTAAAAACATGAGGAGGTGGGGAACATGTGTGTGCATCAAGTCCTGATTCCTGCACCAGGACTAAAGGGATCAGAGAAGAGAACTATCAGGCTCACTGTTAATTTGGGACAGCAACCCCTTCCCACCCTCCATCCCTGGGTGCTCCCACAGGAGAGGGGAAGATAGCAGGGATGATCCAAATTATTGGATCCAAAACATTGGATGTGTGAAGTTCCAGGATGGGTTTGGTGGTGTGGGAGCACACACAGGTCTCCATTCCATCTCTCAGAGGGAGGATGCTCCATCACCACGTACCCTAGGAAGTGTCACTGCTGGATAACCCAGGGTAAGGGATAGATTTACACCCTCACAGATTCTGACGATGCTGGGGTACCTGCTCGTGGGATTTTTAGGGGTTTCTAAGATCAGAATTCCAAACCCAACACCAGCCAAAGCAACAAGCACAGCTGATTTCCAGCCAGAAGATAACAAAATGAGTTTCTCAATTATTTTGGAGACGTGGAGGGTTCAAAGCTCCTCTTTGCAGTAAAAGCAGCCAAATTTGACAAGTTTTCCAGCTCCCCGGGCCAGGAGCTGCCCTTTTCCTTCTCTGTTTACTCAGCACCTCCCACCACCAGGGTCCTGCTGCATCCAACATTTAACAGGGAATTAGGGACACACCGAATTAGGGAATCAACTGGAGCAGTTCACCTGCTTTCAAGTATCATATAAATATATTAAAAATTATTATTATCATCAATAACATAAATAACAACACCCTTTCCCAGCAGAGCATAACACTCCCCAGGCTGCTCAGACATGGTGATCCTGGGGGTCCTATCCCATTCCATGCCCACTAAAGAGCCATAAATCCCATGGGACTCCAGCTGCCTACACAAAAGGAGTCATTCCTGATATTCAAAGCAGCAGGGAAAGCCCAGGTGGCTGCAGAGCATCAGGATGGATGGTGTTTTGCAGGAGCAGCAGCCTCCTCCTGCCTGATCACTATCCAGGGCACGAATTCCTGTCTCCTGAGTATCCGGAGCAGAGGCTGCTGTTTAACCCAGCCAAGCCTGGGGGAACCTCAGTGACTTCCATGGGTTGTTTTCCATGGGGGAAGCAAGAGTGGAATCACAAATATTGCACATTAGAAGTTATTTGCACCCCAAAATCCTGCCAGCCTTAAGTCTGACACTTTGCTTTAGGCAAAAAAAAAATTAAAGGCTTTTTTTTCTACCACTTTTCCATTAATTTCTCAGGGGACAGCAGCTCCATCCCTGTCCCTCCCATTGCCTCCTCCTAAGGTGAGATCCCCAGGAGCTGTCAATGGAGTTCAGAGAGCGTGGGAGAGCTGGACACAAACTCTGTCACAATCTGGAGACAGATCTTACCAGTTAAACCCCTGCCTTGTAAAATCCTCCCAGAATGGCATTTACAGAAAGGATCGGCAGGTGACCCTGCACTGGAACATCGCAGGCATGAGGATGTTGGGGAATGCTGGACTTGGACTTGACCCACTGGGGAGAGATGGTCCTAATGCTGATTAGACACTGCATTCCACAGCTAATTTCAGTCCAAAGTTTAGTGGACTTGAAAATATTGGAGGTGGGACCTCAAGAAATACTTTTACTTAAGCCCCTGGTTATCTGCTTATCATTTTATTATAGTGTAATTAATCACTTGGGCTTTGGCTTCTTGGGTTGAAAGACATTTTTTCTAACAGCAAAGTGCTGTGGGTTATAAATGAACCCTCTGCCCTCTCCTCTCAACCCTTCTCCTCATCAAGACATGAGCCAGAGCCACGAGATGAGGCAGGGCTGCAGGAACACTAGGGTCTCAACCCAACCACCCACCTCAAAAGCATCCCTGAGCCCCAAAGGGTCCTGCAAAGCCAGGGGAGCACCCATGGGTGCCTGGAGAGTGTGGGATGCAGAGGGTGGGGAGGGGAAAGGGAAGGAGAAGCCACTCACATGGTGTTGGAGGTGACAGGGTGGAGGATGACTTGTGGGGCTCGGGTTGGAGTCTCAGGCACCACGTCTGGGGAGAAGAGAGAGGAGTGAGAGAGGTCTGGGGGCACCCAAAGGAACTAAACCTCACTTAAAACCTCCCTTCACACCCAGGTCAAATTTAGTTACACCCTGAGCCAGGGCTGAGTATCACACAGGGCCACCTAGCACCTTCACAGTACGTGGTCCTGCATCAATACATTGGTTTTGGGGGAAAATCCCACCCCAGCAGAACCTCCCTGGCACAAATCCAGCCATGCACCCACGCCTCCAAGGGAGATCCCACCCCCCACGTTATTCTGGGAGCCTTACCTGGGAAAATGAACTGCTGCTTGTACTTGTAGTAATGGGAAGCTGGAAAAGAGAAAAAGGAGTTAAACATCAACCTGCAAAGATGGAGAGACTCCAACCTGTTCCCAGCCCTGCAACACGAAACCTCAACCGCAGGGGGGCTGTGTGAGCTCCTCCTGTGTGACTCAACCTCCATCTCTCCAGAGGATGCCACCACTGAGGGCACATAGGGTGCTCAAGCCAAAAATTTAAGACCTCTGGCTGGATTATAAATTGATTTTTGCCCCTTCAGCTACTCTTCTACACCATTTGGAGTCACTGGTGGGATTTGAACACCTGGTTGCTGGTAAAAATCCATGAGGTCTGAGTGCTGTCCCTCAACTGGTCTTTGAGAACCCCTCAGCATCATGGAGACACCAAGTGATGGATTTTGCTCCAATTTGCATTTTGGGCCAATTTAGCCCTTTTTTGCCTTGGTTTAGGGTTCTTCCTGGGCTTCCTGTCAGCCTCCTGATGCACTGAAAAGGAGCCATGGGGGGGCCTCTCCCCACAGCCAGAACTGCAGAAGGGCTTTGGGTGGTGGGACCCTCCACTGGCTCCCCATCACCTGTGGGCAAAGCCCAAGGGCTGGTTCAACTTGTGCAGGCAGGACATGGGTAAGAAGGAAGGTGGAGCTGCCGAGGTTGGCTCCAGCTCAAAAGTCACCTTCTCCTTAATCTCCAAGACCCCAAAGACCATCCCTCAGTTTCTCCTCCCCAGTTCTGAGACCCTGAAGAGTGACCTCAGCTGTGCAGCAGGACCTGAGCACCCCTGAGCCAAGATCAAAGGAGCTTCAAAGGGTAATTCTGGGAGAAAAAGGTCCCCGTGTCACAATTTCCAAGCTCAAATCCTAATCCCCGAGATGACCATCTTGACGAGATGAACCACGGAGAACTTCCTGCCAGCGAAGATGAAAGGACAGTAAGTCCTGCTTTGTGTCAATCTGGTTGCCATTTGGAGCAGGGAATGAAAGCAGGGAACAAGCACCTTCCAGGGCTGCCAGGATCTGAACCTGCCCTGCTCCATCCCTGCTAGTCAGGAAAGTGTGCCAGGTCCCCATATGGATGTGCTGCTGCCCATTGTGGCTGTTAATTCTGGGATTTCTGCTTTAAACAATATGAAATAATGTCTCAAACAGACCCTCAGGGAGGTCTGTCCCCCAGAAGTGACACATGATGTAGTCACCAAATGCTGGACCCTCTGACTCTGACTCTGACTCTTCCCCCCAGACTCAGGTCCAGGGCTGGTGGATGGAGGATGTTATCCCTGTGATCCCAGTTATCCCATTGCCAAGACCTCAGCATGCTTCAGCTCAGGCTGGACCACCATGAACTGAGTAATACCAGCAGGAAAACCCACACCACGGTCTCAGGATTTCAGCAGCACTGTAAACTGTCCCCCCAGAACTTGGAGGCTCCAGAGCTCCAGCTGGCAAAATCCTGGCCTGATGGATTGGTGTGCTCAGTTCTTTCTCACACCTATGACAAGCTATGACAGCCACTCCCAGCATCATCTCCCCTCCACTATCACCCCACATGTGCTGCCAGCAGGTTTCTTGGGGGCCTATTACCTCAAAGATGCAACCCAAGTTGCCCTTGCAGAGAAGTAAGACCTTGGTTTCCATTTGCAGTTCAGGCAACATGCCATGGGGAATCCATGCCTGGAAAGGTTTTTGTAGCCTCAAGAGCAGCAGGTTGCACTGCCTCCATCCTCAGAGGTTTCCAAGACCAAACTGGATCAAGTCTTGAGCTCTGACTCTTCTTCCAGCAGGAGGTTTGACTGGAGACTCCCAAGCTCCCTCCTAACCTGAATCATCCTAAACTCATCCCTGCTGCAAGCCCGTTTCTGCTTCCAGCTTTTCCCTATTCCCCATGTAAGTCCAGGCAGGCAATTAGGTGGAGCAGATCCTCACCCTCAGGACACCCCTGGGCACGAGCCCCTCTCCCTGGGCAGAGGTGGAGGTACCTGGCAGGTTGAACTGCTTCTGCTGGCGCGGGCACTGTGGGGAGGGGTGCAGGGGGGACGGGGGCGTCGCGCTGGGCGGCAGCGGCGGGGCCGGCGAGGACGGGGTGGAGGACGTGGTGGAGGAGGGGTTGCTGCTGGAATCCGGCTGGTAGGGCACCGGGATGTGGTCCTGCAGGACACAGGGAAGGAGAGAAGAAGAAAAGAGACGGTGAGAGCAGTGATGGCCGGTGCCACCCCAAGGTGCTCCCGTACAGAGGACACGGGGGGACAAGCGGCAGCTACACAGGTCATAGAATCATGGAATATCCTGAGCTGGAAAGGAACCATAAGGATCATCCAGTCCAACTCCTGGCCCTGCCCAGGACACCCCAACAATCCCATCCTGTCCCTGAGAGCATTGTTCAAACACTCCCTGAGTTCTGGCAGCCTTGGGGCCTTGATGAAACCCTTGGGAGCCTGGTCAGTGCCCAACCACCCTCTGGGGCAAGAATCTTTTCCTGATATTCAACCTAACCCTGCCCTGCCACAGCTATTCCCTTGGGTCCTGCCACTGGTCACAAGAGTGAAGGCTATCCCACTCCTTGTTTCCAGAAGCCCTAAAACAACCAGAGCTCCAGCCTGGCTTTTTCCAAAGCCACTTGTACTCACAGTTTGCACCAAGGCAACAAACTGGTCTCCTCTGCCACCCCCTCCATGCCACACATCCCTGGCTGTGGGCTCCCCAAATCTTCTGGCTCTGCAGAGCTGTGGCCATAAAGACCAGATATGGTGCTACAATCCTGGGACTTGGTCATTAGAGACATCAAGGACCTGTAAGCTTCTGCAGAGCTCCTTTGAGCCAGTGCCTTGCTCAGAGCAGAAGGATTTGAAAGGGGCTTTGGGAATCTTTGGGAGCTCCTTGATGGTATTTGTGGAGCTTTGGGATATCCTTGGAGAGGGCTTTGGGGAACTTTGGGATGTTGGGGAGATCATTGGAGGGAGTTTGGGGACCTTAGGAATCTTTGGGAGATCCTTGGAGGTGGTTATGGAGCTTTGGGAGCTCCTTGGAGGGGGTTTTGGGGACCCTGGGAATACAATGCACTCTAAGACAACCCTTACCCCCGGTTGACCCTTTCCAATCAAGGCAAGGACATAATTTTTGGGAGGCACACTGTGATGGGTGAGAAGAGACCATCTGAGAGCAAAGGGGGAGGAGAACTTGCTTGGATATCTTGGATCTGAAAAGGAAAATTGAGGCCAGAATTTCCACCCTTGCTGCTCAACTTGGAGCCACTTAACAGGATCCAAACTGGGCTGAGTTCTCTCATCTCCAAGCAAGATCCCTGTGCATCCATGGCAAGATCCCTCCAAGCAGATGGACAAGCCTTTCCCAGCAGGCAAATTTGTCCAAATTAACTAATTTTTCAATGAGCTGGACTTTCCAGGAAACCAATATACACTTTATATTGACCATCCTGCCACACACGACAGTCTTGGCCACCTTTTAAGCAAACACTGAAGGGCACTAAGATTTCACAGGGGTTTGGAATGAAATGATCTTTACGGTCCAACCCAGGCCGTTCTATGATCCTATGATTTTATTCAGAGAATCTCTAAAAAAATGCTTTCAGAAACATCCAAGTAAGAAGGGGGCCCTGTTGCATAAAGCACATTTATAGGGGAAACTTCAACCTGAATGGGAGTGCTCAGCTCAAAACCAAATATGTACAAATATGCATATATATAAATACACACTGTTCGTTAGCATGTCCTCCAGCCTCAAAAGGGCATTTGTACCATCCCATAATGACAAAAACAGAGCAGATCCTTTCACTGAGGAATTCCTAAAAAGATTCAGGTTTAAAAACAGCATCGACATGAGCATCTTGGTACTCAGCCTTTGCCCAGAGTGAAAAGGGCTGGGAAGAGCTGAGGGTCCTGCCAGGCTTTGGGAAAATGGCTTTTGACAACACAACAATGATTTCACTTGGCAAAACCCCTCACTCTGCCCTTCCTCCAAGGAATTTTCCACTGAAGGCCAACAGGCTTTAAATTACATCAGAAATAACCCCGTGATGGTTTTATTCTATCAAGGCAGGGCAGAACTGAACCAGGTACATTTCCAGGTCTGGCTTCAGCAGCTTTGCCAGGGACAATTAAATTCCAGACTTGTTTTATTTGGAAGAATAAATTCCTTATTTATTCAAGTGTCCAGTGGTAGCAAAGGCCTCAAAACATCCCAAATTCATCTCAGACCTGGAGACCGAGAGGCCACAATGGAGCAGAACATGGACAGCAGGACCCAGGCTGGTTTAAAAGTGCTGATCCCATTTTATTTTTTAAAGACATAACCTCATGGGTTGCAGCTCCCATTGGGAAGCCCAAAGGATGAGAGGTTTGCAGCTGAACTCATCCAGCATCACCAAACTCACCCTCACTTTGCTCCTTGAATTAGCACCAATGCATGGGATTACTTTGTTAATTTAAACCACCAAGTAGGTTTACAGGCAATTCCTACTCAGGTGTTGACACCCACACCAGTGCCATCATGGTGAATGTGCCTGGAGACCCACAGGGTCTGCTGCCAGGGAACAAGGGACAGGATGAGAGGAAACAGTCTCAAGCTGTGCCAGGGGAGGTTCAGGCTGGATATTCAGAGAAATTTCTTCATGGAAAGGGTACTCAGGCATTGGAATAGACCGCCCAGGGCAGTGGTGGAGTCCCCATCCCTGGAGGGATTTAAAAGCCCTATGGATGTGGCATTTGGGGACATGGGTCAGTGGTGGCCTTGGCAGTGCTGGGGAATGGTTGGACTGGATGATCTCAGAGGGCTTTTCCAACCTGAACAATTCCATGAGTCTGTGAAAAGCTGCCAGCATTTGGGTGCGGGGGGTCCAGTCCCCTCCGGAATGGGGCGGGCACAGGGGGGTGCTCAGGGCTGAGGGAGCAGCTCACCTTGTTGAGTTTGTTGGTTTTGGGGAGTGTCTGGCTGACGTGCAGGTCCGAATACCTGGGGGGCTTCCGCAGGGGGTTGTTGATATCACAGGGCACTGACTCTGTCCGGACTAACCTTGCTGCAAGAAGAAGGGAAAGAGGGGCAACGGGGGTGGAGAGGAGGGGGAGAGAGAGGGAGACACATTAAAGCTCTGAAGGAGCACTCAGGGTCACCCTGTGCTTGCAAATGGCTCTTGACTTGCTCTCCAAAGTGATTCCCTGTGGCACCTTCAGCTTGGCTCCCGCCCTGGGATGGCAGCTGGCCTTTGGGATCCCCTGCACCCAGGCCACAGCAATCCCCCCAGGACGTGGGGGGGCTTAAACTCCCTCATGGTGGGCTCTGAAGTGCCCACTTCTCCCCCCGCCAAGGGGGTGCATTTGGGAGGGGGCTCAGCAGCTGCCACAGCCACCCCATGAGCCAGGGGTCAGCCAGCACTGGGAGGAGGCACAATCCTGTTCCTGGCCACAGCTTTTTGGGGTGAGGGGTAAGAGCCAGCTCAGAGCACTCCCCTCTCAGCAGGGACATTTTTGGGGTGGAAAGCCAGCTCAGGAATGGATTGACTGCAAGATAATGTATTTAATAGCTGGGGTTTTTTTCGGGGGGGAAGCTACTTCGCTGGTGCTGAGGCCACCCCAAAGCCATGCTGCTCCCTGCTCCCTCCCTAAAACACACTGTGGGCAGCTCTAGTTCTTGCAACATCACAGCCCGCAGCCGTAAATCCCAATTTCTGCCTATCCCAGGAGCCTGGCAGTGTGGGACACTGCCTTCCCTGCCTCCTGGTCAGGGTTTGCAGCAGCTTCAAGCATGACAGGGGGATCTTCAAGCCCTTCCACCCATATTTGCTGCAAGCAAGGGCATGGGGGATGAAGTGGAAGCTGTAAAATTGCCCCCTACGAGGCACAACATCCCCACTCGCCTTCCGAGGTGCCACCAACACAACCCATTTCCCCACAACTAAACCAACAAGCGGATTTTTGGTGATATTTAACACAGAGTCACAGCTTTAAGAGCTCAAAATTCAAGGCAATAGCAACTGGAAGCGTTTCCCTCAGGCAGTCACAGTCCTCTGGCCATCAGGGGAGCCAAAATCTGGAAGAAAAGAGGTGGGAAGCGACGCCTGTCGACCTGCTGGAAAGTACTCCCTCCTCTGTGGATTTTAGGATGGGGTCTCCCAGAGGAGAGCAGGATAAGGCAGCTCCAAAAGCAGCACGAGCATCCTCAGGGGCACAGCCACGTGCCTGTTGTGGGGACCCCCATGCACCACTAGTGCCACGGGAGGTTCTGGGGTCCCACCGTCTGCCCTGAGCTCTCAACAGTAGCAAAAGGCTAAAACCTGTTGGACTTACCCCGTGCGGTGGGGAATCTGAAAAGAAAAGAAGGCAGGGGAAGGGTGGGTGGAAGTGGTTTGCAATGCAAATCTGCCTCGCCCCGAACGGCTCGTCTCCCTACAAGTGGAAAAAACGGTGGGTAAAATTTTCACAGAGCGCCCAAGCGGTTCGGGAGCGTCCGTCCCGCCGGGGACCCCGCCAGGGTCAGGCTCCCGAATCGCCGCGGGGGCTTTTGAAAGTTTTACCTGGTGGCAACGTCCACAGAGGCACAAGGGGGAAGAAAGGCCCTTACCTCCGCGGTGGATGATCAGCAGGTGACACGGAGGGGCCTCTTTGGTGCATTTGTTGTGGCACTTGAGCCTGGCGGGGAACAGGGAGAAAGGAGTGAGAAGCGAGGGCCGAAGGGACGCGGAGCATCCCGGGATGGAGAGACTGTTTACAAGAGCATGGCGTGACAGGGAAAGGGGCAACGGCTTCCCACTGACGGAGGACAGAGTTAGATTGGATATTAGGGAGAAATTCTTCCCTGTGATGGTGGGCAGGCTCTGGCATAGGGTGCCCAGAGAAGCTGTGGCTCCCTCGTCCCTGGAAGTGTTCAAGGCCAGCTTGGAGCAACCTGGGATAGCGGGAGGTGTTCCAGCTTCATGGAGCAAGACAAACTGTAAGGTCCATTCCAACCCAGGCCATTCTGGAATTCTGTGAATCCATGATGTGACATGGAGCAGGGAGCATCATCACCCCCTTTCTGCCCCCCCAGGAAGGTCATTAGATACAGGACTTTGGTCATGCAGAGCCCCTGGGTGAGCAAACCCTCCTGGATCCCTGTGGTTTTTGGGAGCCCTGTGATGCCCAAGCAGCTCAGGAAGAAGTACAGGATGCACATTCTGGAGCATCAGGGTGGGCTGGCTGAGGGCACGGGGGCTACACTCCCTTAGCAAATGCATCTGTCCTGATGGAGCAGCACAGGAACCCCCAAACCTGGGGGCACTGCCCAGCTTTCCCTTTTTCTGCTGTGGGGGACCAAGCACCCACCAGCCAGCTTGAGGATTCCCAAAATTGTCACTTTTGCTGGTGTTGGCTGAAATAAAAGGAAAAAAGTCCTGTGCTGGGGTAAAGTTTTAGTGGAAGGTGTCTCTGCCATGGCAGTGGCTTGGAACCAAATGGTCTTTAAGGTACTTTTCAGCCCAAACCATTCCATGAGTCCATGAAATCCCCATCTCTCCAACCACCTTCCTGCTGCTCGAGCCTTAATTAAATTCAGGGTCAGAGGAGGGGGAGGAAGCAGCTCCCCTGTCCCCTGATGTGTCCCTGCCATTGTGTCCTCCCCTCCTGGCTCTATCAAGGGCATTTAATCAAAATAACAAGAGCCTTTACACTGAATATTTTGCAGGGCCTTGTCTGGTTTGGGGAGCTGGGGCAGGAATCTGTGGAGGGCTTCACCTCTGGGTCATGCATTTAGGCATAAGCAGACTCCCAAACCCTTCCCGTTCCTCCTTAATTAGGGATGGAAATGCATCCCTGGCTCACGCTCTGCCACAGCTGCAGAAAGCCAAGGGGGAAAAGGTAAAAAAAAGGAGGAAAGGATTTATAAAAACAAGAGTAAAGGCTGAAAAAAAAGAACAGCAGGTCCAAGTCAATGAACTGGGTAATGAAAATTCAGGAGCTGCCCGTGTTGGCTTTTATTACAAAGCTGTTCCTAGAGGGAAAGGTAGAAATTAATTCAGTATTTGAGGCTTGGGGGGTTTGGGGCCTGGTTATTTGTTTTACCTGCTGGTTCCCCTCTGGTTTCTGGGGAAAGCGGTGCTGGGGTTGGCTGTGGCTATGGAAAAGCTGAAAAACCTAAATAACTTACATTCACCCAAACTTTTTACAAGCAGGGAGTGGATTTCTTCTTTTCTGTAGCATTACAGGGAGTACCACTGGCACAGTCAGAGGCACAGCATCACTGGGGCAGGCACAGCACCCCTGTTCCTGTCAGGGACCAAGCACAACATCCCTCCTCTTGCCCGGAGAGCAGGCGGGGCTTGCAGCCAAAGACTCCAGTTGCGTGAGCATTGACTGCCGTAGGAATCCCCCCTTTAAAATCTGTGTATTTGATAATATCACTTCCAGAAAGCCACCACCAGCTGTGGAGTAACCAAGCATTTCTTGTCGGGTTTCAATCCCAATTTACCAACTCATCAGCGTTTAATCAAGAGCAACAACGATCATTATCACTCCACAGCTCCAGCTAACTCAGTTACCTGCAGACAATCAGCCTACTCCCAGCTCCCAGCCCCAGGAAAGGCAATCTTGTCTCCAGCAGCAGCTTTCCTAAGTGCTGATGGCTGCACAGTACTGTCTAAGCTGGGCTCTGCAGGATTTACAGCAGTTGAAGTGGCCTCAGCCTCTGTCTCACTATCTTTTCCCAGTT
The DNA here is from genome assembly GCA_013399895.1 of Serilophus lunatus. Taxonomy (NCBI): domain Eukaryota; kingdom Metazoa; phylum Chordata; class Aves; order Passeriformes; family Eurylaimidae; genus Serilophus; species Serilophus lunatus. The sequence goes on from VXBA01003552.1 coordinate 984,807, forward strand.
CTATCTGATTTTATGGCCCCTCTCCTTTGCATCATGGCTTAATTGTGATTTAGGGTGGGTTGGCTCCTCACTGCCACGATCCTGCCAGGAAACAGAGACTGCCAAGACTCTGGTTGCAAAAGGAGAGGCTGCAGCCCAAGGTTGTGGGCAAAACCCACCTGATGCCCCGAGCTACCCCCAGTCCGGTGCATCCGTTCCCCACCTCCTGCAGGTCATTCCCTATGGAATCCAAGCCAGGCCGAGGTTGGCAGCGATCAGGGGAAACTGTCAGGATCTGACTCAGAGCTCTGGTGCCAGCAGAGCTCAGGTCTGGCGGCAGCATCCTCCCCAGGGATCCTGCTCCATCCCAGGCACACAGACCCAACCCCAGCCCTGTTCTGGGGTGCTATTCACCCAATTTCACATCTCATTAAAGCTTCCTGTGAGAATGAGCCAGTGAGAGGCTGGTTGGTCCCTCCATGCCCAAATTCCTGCTTGGCTCCACCAGCAAAACCCTAATTTATCCCCTCACAATATTAGGGAGTGACACAAACAGCTCCAGCACCCGCCGTACTTGCAGTTTTTGCATTTTAAGCCGAACAACATTCCCTTCCCACAGACGGTGCAGGTCTGAGACATCCAGTACTTGGTGGAAAACCTATGGAGAGAAACACAGAGAGTGTGCAGGGAGACATGAAGCCACACTTACCTACTGAACCCTGATTTCTCCTGTCCCTGCTGCCTTCAAACACTGCTGCATGTGTTGAAGAATCTTTCTAGGGATGCCAAAACACAAATCTGAGCCTCTGTTTGGTTAATGCAGAAGGCACAGCCTGCTCCAAAAGGGGTCCAAACCAGTCAGGATGGGCTTTAGCCACTAGCTCACTGTGGCTCCCCAGCTTTGCCCACCCCAGACAACCCCCAAAACACCTCCTTGCCCTGGGGACTCAAGTTTCCAGCCCAACAGAGAAGCAGCTGCCTCATCAAACAGCAGCACTGAGACTATTTCCAATGCTTTTCCCTCTTCAGGTAGATATGGAAGGGCGATAATCCGGAGATGGGAAATTTGCTGAAGGTTGTCAAGGTCATGGATAATACACAGCTCTTATTGATAGTGACTCAAACCTTATCTAAACCAGATCTGAACTGAAATGGAATTTAAATGGGCTTCTAGGACAGCACAGCATGGGAAAGAGGGGGAACAGCCCCGAGCCCCCCATCCTGGATCAGAGATGGAAAGGGAGACATTCCTCCCCAGCACCAGGGGGACTCATCCAGGGTCACAGCAGGGTGGGTGTACCTGTGTTTTATGGAGTTTCCTAGATCCCGACGGGGGATCTGCGGGGACCAGCGAGGCACTGACAGCGTATCTGCAGGGAGAGACAGGGAAAACCATCAGTGCTAACAAAGGAGAGAGCCAGAGTGCAAGTTTTTGGGGAAAGGAGCAAAGGATGCACACAAAACATCGTATTTCCTCTTGGAAATGCCCCACCAGGCTCCCCCTTCTGGAAAGAAGAGAACTCAGGGCTTTGTGCTGGGGTGTGGGAAACTGGGGTGTTTTATATCCCCTTTAACAGACTCCAGCACCCAGTTTGGATGAGGAAGATGATGCACCCAAGTGCAGGGAGAGCAGCACTGCAAGGCTTCTGGAACCACGTCATGGTGTCCAAACACGAAAGGGAAAATAAAGCTGAAACAGCACCATCATCATTTTTGAGTCAGACATCACATCTCACAGTGGCGGCTGAACAAAAAGAAGAGTGTCGGCCATTTGGGAAGAGATTCCACTCATATTCCACGGGAAGAGCAGAGTAAAAAGCAGCCTCAGTGCTCTACTTTCAAGGGTGAAGGAGGGGGAAAGGGTAACAGGTAAGGAAAAAGGGGTAAGTTCATTAGCATAGTCTGGAGTGGGAAGGCAATTAGCAGCATGGCCATGGTTGGACTCCACGTCCCCCTTCAGCCTTGCAAGGGCAGAGAACCTCCTCTTCCTTCTGGAGGAGAGGCAATGGAGAGGTCCTGCCCCGTGGAATGCTCAGCCCTAGGAAGGAATCTATGCCAATATTCATAGGCTGGATTTTCGATACGGGATTCGAGAGGTTTCCCAGGCACAAGCACCAAAGCCCAGCACGAGCTGAGCAGCAGATCCCGGCCGTTTGCTCAGTGTGCCGGCAAATCCCTCACCAAACACATGCTGGATATTATCCCTCAGAGCAGGGAAAGCCACTGTTTGCTCTAATATCCCATTTTAATATAGAGGGAGGCAGGGCACTCTAATTGCACTCGCCTGCTGAAGGTTACATTTACATCCTGCTTCCTGTGCCAGACACCGAAGTCCTGTGAGCATCCCGAACTGCCTCCTTCTCCAGCATCCCAAACTTCCTCCTTCTCTAGCACCTCCCACCAGCGGCTGCTCCGGCCCCCTTCTCTTACCCTGCCGCATTGGTCCTGGTCATTCCACAGGCAGAGCCAGCAATTAGGATATTAGGATCATAAAATCATGGAATGGGACTTCAAACACTATCCAGTTCACCCCTTGCCACGGCCAGGTTGCTCCAAGCCCCGTCCGACCTGCCCTTGGACACTTCCAGGGATCCAGGGGCAGCCACAGCTTCTCTGAGAAACGGGTGCCAGGGCCTCTCCACTCTCATGGCCAAGAATTCCTTCCCAATATCACATCAAACCCTGCCCTCTGGCAGTGGGAAGCCAATCCCCCTTGTCCTGGCACTATCTGGCCATATAAAAAGTCACTTTCCTAATTTTTATAAGCCCTCTTCAATGTCAATGAAAGGAATTGATCTCTCCAGCCCCACCTTGGCTGTTTCATCCCATTCCAATATTTTTGACCCACAGTTCTCACCAGCCAGTGAGACAACCCACTCTGGGCTGCTGGATCAGCATCCCTCCCACTACCTCAGTATCTCCAGCCTCTCAGGGTTGGCAAGTTGGTCCCCAGGTCCCAGAGATGATGCTCCAAACAGTGTCACCACTCCATGCACAAGCCACATCCCTTCCTAAACGTCATTTTATCCTCAGTAAATCACATTACACAAATAAGTTGCCATCATCTCCCCTTCCAACACTGGTCCCTGAAGAACTACACACCCAGGCAAGAACAGCTCCTCTCCCAGAATTAAATTACAACCTCCGCTTTATCAGCCACAATTTATTTCCACTAAACTTTCAGCTGGCCTCAATTAAATCCTGCCAGTCCGGGGAGGAGGAGAGGCAACTGAGGCAAAGACGGCTGCTGAGCCTTTTAATTACTTCTAAATGTGCTCACTGCAAAAATGTATTAAAGCGTATTGGGGATTTTGACCTCCTAACATAAATGAGACCTACGTGATTCACGGCTAATTACGGTCATTAGAGGGAGCGATAAAGGCAGGATGATGGTGTTTAACAATAAACCTGCTGTTTGCAGGAGGGAAAACCAGCAAAGCGGGCCAGGAGGGCACGGAAAGGCACCCCACTGCCGTGGGGAACAGCCCCAAGGATTCGGGGAGCTTTGGCGTTAATTGGAGACTCTTCCCTTTTAACCTGTGTGGTGAGATTCCCACTCAGAGCAAAAGCTATTTCCCACAATATTAAATCAGGGTGATAACCAGAGGAAAGCTGGAGATGCAGTAACCTCCCTCAAGCACAGGAGGAATATTCTCCTTGAAAACCCCCAAATTGCCACAATTAGAGGTAATTGCAAGAAAAAACCCGTGAGCACGTCTTGCTGCTGCAGGGGGTCGTGGGGTCCCCGGGATGGAGAAGTGCCAGACCCGAGGCAGCGGCATCAGTTGATCCTCGCAATCTTTGGAGCGTGACAGCGGCTGCCTCTCCCTTTTTCCTTCTTTCCCTCCCTCTCCCTCCCCCCTCCCTGCACCAGCCACTCCGAGCCACCCCCGACTACTGATGTCTCCCGACCTCCCCTGCCCGCGTGTCAGTCATTACTGAAACCTTTATCACCCGCAACCTCCTGCATGGCTTGAAAATTCGAGATCTCTTCCCGTTGCATAATTTCCCCCCTTCTCCGATAATATTTTCATTGGGCGCAAGTGGAATTTCTCAGGGAAGAAGCAGCACAGTGGGGACCCCCGGGGTGAGCACCCATCCCTTTCCCGCCTCCCCATCACCAGAAGAGGCTCCCAAAAACCAAACCCTGCTCCACGATGTCGTGGCACTGCCCGTTGTCACCCAGCACATCAGAGTGGCACAGCCCCCGATGCCAGGGGATGCCACCCTCCACGCCAACACCCCGAAACCTCCGTGGTTTCCTTCCCTGCAGCATCCCAGCGGCGAAGGTCACAGCTCCTGCTCCACGCAGCACAGCTTATCCTTGAGTCAACAGCCTGTGCTTGACGGCTCAGATGTGCCAGGAGCAGAGCAGGGAAGGGGGAAACCAACCGGGCAGAGGGTGACAGCCACCTCCGGCGCCTCTCTGACAGCCGACACGGCGGTGTCACCTCCCCAGCGGTGACAGGCAGCTGTGACAGCCACCGCCGGTCCCTGAGTGGCACCCACGCGCCTCGGAGGTGACGGGGACCGCGACGCTGCCGTGGCTGTGACGCCCTCCTTGCCCCTGCTGCCATCCCGACAGCTGCCCGTGTGGATGTTTCCCTCCACTCCCCAGCTGGGAGCTGGGATGCCTGGGAATTTCCAGCATGGAAGAAGAGCAGCTGGAGCTTCCCTGTTCTATTAGTTTGAGTTTCCACCTTCCTTGGGGGCAGAGTAGGAGGGCAGTGATGCCCTTAACCAACCCTGAATACCCTCACCAAGGACACCAGAGGCACCGTCCAGGGCTGGCAGCAGTGCTGAACCACAATGGGACAATGTTTTGTTACAATTTTCCCCTCTCCATCTCGTGGCACCTTTCTGGATGCCCAGGGAATTGGTGTGAGCATGTTATCCATCACGGCGACAGCCCAATAAACAAACCCTCCTCCTACTACTACAGCAAACAGCGTCAGGCAACGTTCACATTATGAATGGGGCAGATAAAATCGATGGAAGTGAACTTGGAAAGCATCCCGGGATGAATCACTGCAAAGCCAAGGAATGGCCAGGAGATTCTGCACTTGTCTCTAGATGTTCCACAGCCACCAACATGCTCCCAGCCCCAGGGTGGCTGAGTCCCACGAGGAGATTATGGGGAGACAGAGGGATGCAGCCTCCTCTCAGAAAAGTTTAACAACATGAGAGATCCAGCATCAGGAGTATCTCTGCTACCACAATCCCAGGCAGAAATCAGAGTCTGGAGCCAAATCAGAGAATCACGGACTAGGTGGGAATTGACCTGAAGACTCATCTTGTTCCACCTCCTGCCATGGGCAGGGACACCTTCCACTATCCCAGGCTGATCCAAGCCCCATCCAACCTGGCCTTGGACACTTCCAGGGAGGGGAAAGCTGCAGCTTTTCCGGGCAACCTGTGCCAGTTCCAGGGACACTGTTCGAGTGTCTCAGCTCCATAGAATTTGGTCCAGTGGAAGGTGTCCCTGCCCATGCAGGGGCTGGAATGAGATGGTCTTTAAGGTCTTTTCCAGCCCTGGATCACAGCCAGGTCCAAACCCAGGTGCTGTGGATAGAAAGATGATCCAGCAGGATGAAACAAAACCTTAGTTGTAGCAGAGGGGATCATCCAAAGTAGTCAAAGAAGAATGACCTATTCTCAGAGCATCTCTAGTAAGAAAACAAGAGTCGCTTCATAATCCCAGCAACTCCTCATGCAGCATGACAATCCTGTTTATACAGCTGGAATGTCATGTTCAGCTGCTCAGATGGCTTAGGGACTCACACTGGGATTTCCCCCGCCCCCCAGTTCTCAGCCTTGCAGGCTCAATTAGGCTTACCCAGACAAAGCTGTATTCTGTGAGTCCTCACAGTGTTCATGGGCAGGAAACCCTCTGGAGCCTTGCTGCTGCCTGGAACAGCCCAGTGGTGAGGCAGCCAGATGTGGCCAGATGTGGGAGATCCCAGCTGGGCTGCCAACATAGCCTTGGAGTGCTCATACCATGGCTTGGACTAGTGGCAGGGCAGATCCAGGGACCACTGATGGTCACAAAGAAATTTTAGGAAGTTCCCTGACAAATGTGATTTGGGCCAGGACAGAGTCTACCCCCAGCACTGGAGACAAGATGCCGATGGAGAGGGGCTGTGGTCTGAATGACACTGACTGCTTGCACATGTGGTCCACAGCACCTTGAATGCTTTTGGGTACTGTCTGATCCTTTCCAGCAGCAAGGCTGGATTTAGGGCTCCTGGATTCCCATCAGGATCCACTGGACATTAACCTGAATGCCTCTCCACCAGCCATATCCACCTGAGGTGAGCCCTTCAGGGGCTCTTTCACAGATGGCCAGGGGCTGAGGGGGCTCAAAGAGCTCTGGTGGCATCTCACCACTTGCTGCTGGTTTGGCCACCCAAGGCCCAGGTGGGCACAGCCAGGCTGTTTCCCAGGGCAGCAGGTCAGCATCATAAATAGCAAAGTCTTGGATCACAAAGCCAAGAGAAAGAGCCAAGAGGAAGAGCCAGGACCAGAACTGAGGAGAAATGTCCCAACAGGGGCTGCACCAAAGTGGATGCAGTGGAGCAGATGGACAGAACTGGGCTGATGCCCCCAGCTGGGACTTGGACATCACTGGAGACCACATTAAACCAGTTGTGATTGGCTCTCCAGGGACAAGGAAAGGCTTGGGAAAGTCATGGATGCTCCATGGCTCTTGTCTTGCTCCTGGGATACAAGAAGAGCTTCTGTGCTTCAGGAAGATGTTCAGCAACATCCCTGCATGGAGAGGCCTCATACACGGCTTCAGATTTTGGGCCACTGGGGACAGGTGGTGGGTTGGTCTCTCCTGGTACACAGAAAGGCTTGGGTTGTGTTGGGTGGCTGTTCCTTTCCTTTTGCAGGGTGGGACCTCAGTTAGAGGACATCAGCCTCATGCCCAGGTGCTCATTTTTCTGTCCTAACACAGCAAAGTCACTCACAGCCCTTTTTTTGGCCCTTTCCTTCCACTCCCTTTTGTTTTACATGGTCCAGGATAGGAATGACATTGCTGGCCCATCCTTGGTGGAGGACACCAAGCAGGTGGCCCAGTCTGGAGGCACAAGGTGACAGTGCTCTGGCAGTGCCAGGACCACCAGATAACGGAGACAAAAATCTAGTCCTGAGCCTTTACAATAAAAAGAAGATCCAACCTGACTTCTGAGTGCTTGTAGCCAAGTCGTGGGGTGTCCTAAATCCTGTTTCAAAGTAACAACATCTCTGGTAGTCACTTGGTCATTGGGAGTGACCAGATGAGCCAAGAGAGGCGCTGGATGCAGGAGAAACCACCTCCTGTCCCTCAGCCATGGGGCTGGCCAGCTTCAGAGCCAAGTTAAGAGTTCAAGACCACCTCAAAAGTCTCTACTTCCCTTTTTCTGAGTCCTCTCCAAGGGCTGCTAAGGAAAAATCAATTCAAAACCAAAATTCACAGGGCCCCTGGCCCTATGGGAAGGGGAATTCACCTCTTCTACAAATTCCTCATGAGGGGCAGCTTCGATCTCTGCTCTGTGTGACCAGTGACCGGACCTGAGGGAATGGCTGGGGTGGTGTCAGGGGAGGTTTAGTTGGATATGAGGGAAAGGTTCTTCCCACAGAGGGTGGTTGGGCACTGGAACAGGCTTCCCAGAGCAGTGTTCACAGCACCGAGGCTGCCAGAGCTCAAGGACAGGGTGAGATTGTTGTGCAGAGCCGGGAGTTGTGCCAGTGATCCTTGTGGGTCCCCTCCAACTCAGGATATTCCGTGATTCTTCCAGTAAGATTTGTGCTGCCAGAGAAAGAGGCTGCTTCTGCAGCTCCCTGACACCCCTCGCTCTGTGTCTGGGAAAATCCACCCCTATCAGAACAACTGGCTGTTAAAAATAAGGGAGAAGCCTCTGAACCCGCACCTGATGAGGAGCAGGAACGCCTCAGATGGGAGCACGCTCCTGCCACAGCCAGCAGGGCTGTTGAAAAGAGATCATGAAGAGACAGCCAGGAGGAGAGAGGGGGCTCACGGAGGGCTCACCGGGCTCCTTTCACATGTCTCAATCTGACAACAACCTTTTTTTGTTTCCGTGCTTAGGGAAGTAATTCCACATCAATCCAAAGCACGCCGGGTGCTGCTGTGCTGCTCCCACAAGAGGAAAAGAAAGAGGAGTCTTTTGGGTGGGTTTTATAAAAGCCCATGGTCACAAGGATGGGATAGTGTGGAGAATTTGTCTGCCAAATCATGTCTGTGCCACAAGGATGGGGACTGGAAGGTCCTTGGGATGGGCACTGCTTCAGGCCCTTGGTGAGCTCCATGGAGCAACCTGGGATAGTGGAAGATGTCCCTGCCCATGGCAGGGAATGAGATGGGCTTTAAGCTCTCTCCCAGCCCAAATCATTCCGTGACTCTGCTTCCCCCTGTAAGTGTGCCTCTGCCCTGCTTGGCACAACTCACACACGGATGTCGATCCTGCAACGACCAAGTGGCCTCGCTGATGCTAAAACCTCTCAACAGGGATCAACCAGCTGGTGAAACCAAGCCTGTCTCCACATCCAGCCCAGAAAACAAACATTCCCAGCAGCCAAGGAGGTTGGAGGGCCGAGGGAAATGAGAGGAGACACCTCTCCAGCAGTGTTAGTCATTTGATAGCCCTTCACTTCCCATCTCATCCCGCTCCTGCGATGCCACATTACATCAGGTTGTCACAGCACGGGCTGTAATCCAACACTGGGGCGTGAGGGAGCCTAATGCAACCAGACACGGCTGAGGAGGGGGGTTACTTCTTGGTTTCTGCTCTGTTAGTCCAGGCTGCAAGTTGAACTCAGCCAATGCAAGAAGGAGAAGAGAAATGCAAAAATATCCCTCTGGCTCCAGAAGAATCTGCTGGTTGTGCCAGGAACAGCCAGTTAGTTGGAGATCTCTAGGGATAATATCACCTGCCTGCAGAGCTCCTGCCAGGTCCCTCTGTCCCCAGAGCCAGAGGAAGGGGAGGAAAAGGATGGCGGGAATGGCTTGATGATTCCTCAGGAATTCCAAAGAGCAGCTGAGGGGAAAGGAAAGGGAGGAAAGATGGGGAAAGGAAGAAAGGAGGGATGGAGGGATGGAGGGAGGGATGGAAGGAGGGATGGAGGGATGGATGGAGGGATGGAGGGAGGGATGGAGGGATGGATGGATGGATGGATGGACGGACAGAGGGAAGGAGGGAACCAAAGCTCAAGGTAGTCTGTGGAGGCATCCCAGTGCTGCTTCTCACCCTGGTGAGAAGGACAGAGAGCAGGAAAACCTGCAGGTGCTGGGGGACTGGATAGGAAAGGAGTGGGGGTTGGATGCAAAGCCCTTCTTCAGCCAAGAGCTGAGCAGTAAGAGCAACTGGAATAATCCAAAATGAGGCAGAAAGACCACATTTTGGCAAAGCAAACAAGGGAAAAGTCCAGGGAGGGGAAGGTGAGAGAAAACCAGCCTGGATATGGAGTTGGAGGAAATTTCTAGCTGAGGAACAAGAGGAAAGGGGACCTTGTGCTCCCTGCAAGAGCTCTTGGCTCAAAGTCACTCCCAGCAGCTGCCATGTGTTTTCTGGGTGGTTTTGTTTGGACCAAGAGCCATGCCTGGCTTGTAAAACCTTCAGTCCCTATGGAATTAATTATGGCACTGGATCCAGACTGGGAAATAAGGGTCAGGCTGCTTCCCCCTGACCAGCAACAACGCCCTGGGTCAGCTCATTGAGCCAAACCCACCCATTGAGTCCCACCCACCAGCAGCTCCTGAAAGAGGACAAACCACCCCCACACAAATTAGCAGGTGGGATCAGGGCTGGTGCTGGAATCAAGCTTCATGGGGTTTGCACCAGGGCTGGCTTCTCCTAAAACTCTGCCTTGGCTCCAAACCCAGCAAGCAGGAGAGGCCTGAAATTCAGACACTTTCCACAAAGGTAAAACCACGCCTGGGTTTACAAAGGAACCCTTGGAAAAGTCACGTTTAGGTGACATCCAGGTGGTGTCATCATGGAAACCTCATGGCCTTCCCAAACCACAGCAACCACTCTCCCACACCGGTGTTGTTGCAACAGGGGAGAGAATCTATTTACATAAATCAATATTCAATATGCCAGTGAGTTTCTATAGATAAAAACATAAATAATCAAGTTTTTGGGCTTATTTTTGACCAGAAGCACCTCCATATTCTCTAAACATATGAGGCTCCTACACAAGGGCCGTGCTCACAGCACAACACTCAGCCAGGACTGTTGACTCTGAGTGTCCTCACGGTCATATTGATGCTTGGAATCAACCACCACCCACCTCGGGGAAGAGGGACCTGAGGGGGCCACGTGGACTTACTTGCTGAGAAGGTGGCTTCGGTGTGGACAGGAGGGGTGGAGGGGAGGAAAGGCGGGTACCCCACGAAGAAGGAGCGCAGGGAGCGCTCGGAGAGGAGCGGGGAGCGCTGGGCAGGGATGTTCTCACAGCTCCCCACACTGTTGTGGATCTTGAGGTTCAAGGGCTTGTTCTTCTTCTTGACTCTGGAAGGAAAAAGGAGGGAAAAAAAGGAGGGAAAAGTGAAGGGCAAGGAATTGCTGGGGGTTTGCTCATAGGTGGGAGGAGAAGGAACCGAGGGACCAGTGGCAGCTGCAGGATGAGGGAGATGATACCCCACGTGATCTCTCATGTGATAATTAAACCCAGTTCCCTACAAGAATTTCCAAACCTTCTCCATCACCGAAACAAAGGCAACATTCCAGAGTTTTTCCTCTTGCTGGCTGAAAAGAGTCAGCTGGTCCAAAACCCCACCACCTCCAGCATTGCTGACCTTCCCACGTCCCCTGGATCACCTACATTTAAATGGCACCTACATCCACTTTAGGGGCCAAGCAGAGGAACTGAGTACAAGGAAGGGGATGGGCTGCAGTGGAGTGTGTGAGCAGCCCCATAGAAACCCAGGAAACAGCTCATTGAGGTGCAGGACTGTGGAGTGGACAACCCTCAGCTCTGGGAAACATTCATCAGAAAGGAAATGCTGCGGAGAAAGGGGGGATGAGGCATCCACCTCTCACCTATCATCCCATTTTTCCACCTGCCTTGCGCTTTGACAAGGACCAGCCATCGCTCCACTGGCTCAGATGGGCTCAAAGCAGCATCAGACCTGAAGGATTTGCAATGCAAAGCAACACCGACAGCTCACAGGGACTGGAGCTGCAGGCTCCTGGCACTGCAGAGCCCCTCTGGCTCATCCACTCCCATCCTGGTCATGCTGGAACAGTGTGGGGAGGAGAACCCAAAACAGACCCTGGGAAAGGCTGACCAGGCCTTCTTGAGATCCTCCTTCAAGCACAGAGAGGGCACTGCAACAGCTCACGGTCATCAAGGACTCCTGAAATACAATATTCCACATATCCCCAGCTGAAGCACTGTGTCCAGCTCTGGGGTCCAACATCAGAAGGATGTGGAGCTGCTGGAGTGAATTCAGAGAAAGCCACGGAGATGCTCCAAGGGCTGGAGCCCCTCTGCTCTGGAGCCAGGCTGGGAGAGCTGGGGGTGTTCACCTGGAGAAGGGAAGGATCCAGGGAGACCTTGGAGCCCCTTCCAGAGCCCAAAGGGGCTCCAGGAGAGCTGGAGAGGGACTGGGGACAAGGGCTGGAGGGACAGGACACAGGGAATGGCTTCCCAGTGCCAGAGGGCAGGGAGAGGTGGGATATTGGGAAGGAATTGTTGGCTGGGAGGGTGGGGAGGCCCTGGCACAGGTTTGCCCAGAGAAGCTGTGGCTGCCCCTGGATCCCTGGCAGTTTCCAAGGCCAGGGCTTGGAGCAACCTGGGATAGTACAAGGTGTCCCTGCCCACATACCTGCCTTCTTTATGTCCAACAACTCCTCTCCTGCAAACACCTGCTCAAGGATTCACAGGTACTTGTTCCATCTCTCCAGCACCTTGGACCAAAGACATCCCAGAGCTCAGACACTCGCTCCCATCCCTGGCTGAGCCGTCCTTCCCAGAGCTCTGCATCTCCCACTGCCCTGGCTCCCAGCAGTGCCCAGAGGCATCTGGCCCTGCCAGGCAATAGGAAATGGCCACTTTAGTAGAAGAAAATTAAACTGTCCTCTAATAAGTTAATTATTTCCTCACACAGGAAAAGCTGCTGCTGTGTTTAGGGTGACTGTAACAACTTCTTTGGGTGTGCTGGGCTTGGGATGGGGCAGATGACTCCCTCCAGGCCAGTCCAACTGAGCAGCCCTCCTGGCTTGGAACCCCTTAGGGTCCAATGCACCCGCAGCTGGATGGCTGATGTTCATAAGATTGTGGAGTGATTTGGGTTGGAAGGGACCTTAAAGCCCATCTCATCCCCCTGCCAGCCACGGGCAAGGACACTTTCCACTATCCCAGGTTGCTCCAACCTGCCCTTGGACACTTACAGGGATGGGGCATCCACAGCCTCTCTGGGCACCCTGTGCCTGGACCTCGCCATCAGCAAAGAGAAGAATTCCTTCCCAATATCCCATCTAACCCTGCCTGGTGCCCCCAAAGTCAGATCATCCCCTCCACCCCTCCCACCCAATCCCAAGCCAGCAGAATAATCACAACATCTCCACCAAAACCCCCAGAGCAGCTCCCCTGGTCTGGGCATGGCCCCAGGTCCCCATGAGCTCAACCCCAGCACTCATCCCAAAGCGCTTCCTGAATGCAGTGATTAACCACTAATCTCATTTTTTTCCACCCATAAATCAGTTCCAGACCAAATATTTACTCAGAGCATCATTTCCTCGCCAAGCAGCGCTGGTGACAACTCTCATTATGAGGAATGATGAGTGATTTTGGACAGGGAGAGATTTTTCTCTCTCTGTTTCTTCAGGGGAAAAAAAAAATTAATAAATACACACAAACACCAGAATCCACCTGGGTGACCAGCGAGGGCTGGCTGCTTGTCTCGCAGTGGCTTTGACCCTTATCCCTACACCAAAGAGAGGGGAGTAAGGTTGAAGCCTGGAGAGGAGCAGGATGCTGCAGCAGGAGCACCCATGGAAAACATAGCAACAGAAGATCCTTCTGCAAGAACCTGGCCTGGGCTGGGGACAAGGCATCTGAGGGACATGGAGGTAAACCAAGCCCTGTTTGGGGCTTCTTGTGCAAAAAAAAGGGTCAAATTCTTCCCTGTGAGGCCCTGGCACAGGCTGCCCAGAGAAGCTGTGGCTGCCTCATCCCTGGAAATCTCCAAGGCCAGGTTGGAGCAACTTGGGACCGTGGAAGCTGTCCCTGCCCACGGCAGATGAGCTTTAAGGTCCATCCCAATCCAGGCCATGGGCTGCATCACAACATCCCAAAGTGAAATTGGGATGGTTATTCCTGGCAGTGTTCCTCCAAATCAGCCACAGGGCAACAACCATCCCAGTGGGATCATCTCTCCTGTTTGTGTGTCCTCTCCAAGAGCTCTGAGGGAGGCATTTTTTGAGGGAAATGGTTTTTCATAGAACTATTTAAGTTGGAAAAGACCCTCAAGATGATTGAGTCCAAATTTTAAGATCACTTTATGCTCACCTCAGCCCATGGAAGGAGCACTGGGAGAGGAACATGCCAGAGCCTGCAGACACTTTTCCTCCTCTGCAAACACTAAGCCACTCCAAAATTAAGCTTCTTCCACTCTGGGAGTGAAAGATCTCTCACTTTTCAGGTGGAAAAGTGGAGATAGGAGCATAAATCCCACAGGTTATGACTCCAAACCACCATCAGCCTCAGATTCCAATATCCAGGCACGGTTTCACCCATCCCTGGCAAATACTTCCATTTTCCCCTCATTCACTCAAGGTGCTGGGAATGCATCGTGGTCCTCCCAGTCTAAACCCCCAGAACAGTCTGGAGTCCCTAAACACTCCATACCAGCAGGGCAGGAGGAATTCCCTCCTCTGTGCCAGGCTCCATTGGGAATTACCCTCCTTCCATGCTCCCAAACCTGGTGAGGACAGCAGAGAGAAAAAAGGGGATCGTTTTTTAACATAAGAAGGAAAAACATCAGCCTAATTCAATTTTCCATGGGAATAAAGCCCTGACACAGCAGCAGACCTCTTCCACCTGGAAGGAGGGAGCCAGGCTGGACCTCACTGGAAATCTCAGTGGAGTAAGTCCCAGCTGGATCAGGAGGAACAAAAGTCCTGCAGATGATGCAAGCTGGGCTCACTTCACTGCTCCAGGGGGGCTGGCCACACTCATTCCCCCATTGAGCACCATTTCAGCCCTTTCAAAAGCTGATGAATTCTCAGCTGAAGGGGTGGAAAAGGTGGATGCTCCCCCTAAAACATCCCTGTGGTTATAGAGAAGCCAAAGAAGCACCAGGGACAGCTCAGTGGAGCTGGGAGCTCCTGAAGGGGCATTTAGATGGTGAAGATACCTCCCAGTCCTCGGGAAGGACCATTTACCTCCAGTCACAGCTGGACAACCACCAAAATGAGTCTCCAGCCAACACCAAGAAAGGCTGTGAAGCACACGCCAGAGGGAGAGGGGAGCTGGTTATGTACTACATATATTTTATTTTGGCTTTAAAGAGTTTTGAAGGAGCAAAGAGACCCACACACAAACCATCTCTAGGCTTGTAGCCCCCCAAAATCTAGGATATGCCCTGAGCTGGCCACAGCATCCCTCAGGAAAAGTACCACCATAGGCATAAGGGCTCCTTTCCTGCCAAATCTGGTGCAGGTCCTTAAACCTGAACATTCCAGCCACCCCAGGAACCTCAGGACGCCTTTCCATCACTGTCCCGGTCCCATCCCTGCTGCAGGAGGCTGCAAAACTGGGTATTCCCAGGGCTCTACAAGCACCAAGCACCCAAAGCAGGGTCAGCCCCTGCTCCACACATCCCTTGGCTCCACAATCCTTTCCCAAATTCCCCCATTCCCAGCCCTGCCCAAAACAGCAGCCCCCCCCCCACCAGTTCCTCTCCATTACCTCTCACCATCCCCTAACCTCCTGCATAGCAAAAAATCCTCCTTTTCATCCTTTATCCCCTGTGCCTGTTGGTGGGGACACCAGACACAGCTCCCCAAACTACAGCTCTCCGGAGCATCAGGAATAATTTCTGCCACAGGCTGCTCAGGACAAATCAGTGCCACTCGCTGGGAGCAATTCCATGCTCAGACAGGTAAATGCCAACTATTAGGGATGTAATTTCATGCAAGAATTTGCTAAATCGATGATGATCGTTAAAAAAAAAAGGGGGGGGGGGGAAATAGCCCAGCTAGTTGGAAGTGCTCAATGCAAATCCCTTTAGGTGTCAATCCAGCCTGAATGGCTCATTCCCGCTGTTCTATGGGATCAGTCAAACGCTTATCACCGGCCTTGGAAAAAAAAATAGAGGGTTTCAACGGGCAATGAAAAACAGGAGCAGACACTGGGACAAAGGGATCATCACTCCTTTCAGCTGGGAGCCGGGTGGAAGAGCAGGGATTGACATATGGATGCTATAGTGTCTACTCTAGGTGCCTGGTGAGGACACATGGGGCTGTGCTGTGCTGGGATGTCCCTGGGTGAGTCACAGCTGGAAGAGCAGGATGTGCTGGGAAAGCACGGCACCAGTAGAAGCTGAATATGAGGATGGGCACAGTGGGATCTGTATGTTGAAAGCAGAGGGATCTGTATGTTACATGGCTATAAAGGGCTGGGATTCCTCTGATTTATGGTCATCCCAAAGGGGACACACCAACCCATCCCTGCCCCTTGCACTCCATGCCCAGCTCTTAAAGAAACAGATGGAAACTGAGTAAATAACTGTTTTCTCCGTAGGTATTTGCCATCACTTCCACTATTATTGACATAAAAAAAATTGAAAGTCATTTACATTTAAAATGTAGCCAAAAGAGGGGAGCTGACCCTGCAGCCAACTGAGCCAGGTTATGTTTTATTCATGGTTTGCTCCTCTCCAACAACTCCAATTTCAACACAAGCGTTCCTCTTAAAGGAAGGGAAATAGAGTGAAGGAGAAAAAAAATTCCTCTTATCCGTATTTCAGCTACAAAGGATTAAAAATCCTGCCTGGCCTGGAGCGCACGGCCTCAGCCAGGAGTCAGCCAAGAAGATTTATGGCTTTTTGACTGGCTTAATTGCACAATATTCTGTATTAAATCAGAGGAAGGAGCCGGTACAGCTTCCCCTGTGCCTCGGCAGCTCATCTGCAACGGGCAGGAGGCTCCAGCCCCAGCCAGGAGCATCCAAGTGCAATGGCAAAGAAAGGAGGAAACCCCACAAATTTACTCCTCAAATTTTATGGTATGAATCACAGAATAGTCTGGGTTGGAAGGGACCTTAAAGATGATCTTATTCCACTCACTTGCCACGGGCAGGGACACCTCCCACTATCCCAAGTTGCTCCAAGCCCCATCCAACCTGGCCTTGGACACTTCCAGGGTTGGGGCAGCCACAGCTTCTCTGGGCACCCTGTGCCAGGGCCTCACCCCCATCACAGGGAAGAATTTCTTTCCAATACCCCATCTAAACCTACTCTCTTTCAGTTTTAAAACCATTCCTCCAAGCCCTTATCAAAGCCCCTTTCCAGAAGAGCTGTCAGTGCTCCCTTCCTGTTGGGTACTCACATTGGCACATAGTTGGCAAAATCCAACTCTTCTCTTCAGGAATTCCCAAATAAACCACAAAACCACAGTGACTTCCCTGGCCAAGCAGCCTGACCATCCCCAAACAGGCTTGAGGAGTTTGGACCAAAACTACCACTGCTGGAGCCATCTCAGCCAGAAAAGGAGGCACCAGGTCACCTTTCAGAAACCTCCAGCTCTCATTCCCGATGCCATCCCAATCCCTACCCATTCGGCAAGGATTGAACTGCTGTTTTAGCAGTTTCAGGGTTCAAGGCAAAGCCAGTGGATTATTAAACCTGCCTGAACAGCTGAAATTTCTTCATTCTCCACCCGGATCTGAGCAAACTCTGCACAATACAGGCTCAATATTAAAAAATAAATAGAGAAAATCCACCAGATGTTACATTTATCCTCCTCGTTACCATAAGAGGCAACAAACCCTCCCTCCCCTGGCCAGAGGAAAAGCAGGTTCTTCATATCAAAGCCTCAGCAGTTAAATATTTATCCAAGTATCTGTCCCCACTTCCCTGGATGGCTGAATTTTAAGGCTCAATTCTTACTGATCTATTATTCTCTTTTCCAACACAAAGTGGAACTTTTTATTACAGCTGCAAATTAGAAAGCTGAGAAATTCTTTGAAGGGAGTTCAAGCCAAGCAGGTTTTTTTCTCCCTCCTCCCAGGATTTGAGGAGGCTGTGCTGCAGGAGGGCAGCAGGAATGATGCTGGGAGCAGACATAGGCTGCTGAGGGAAGGAGCTGGAGGAGGTAATTGCCAGGATCCTGAAGCAGGACCTGTTTCTCATTAAGTTCCTTCTGTTTTCTTCGTTTCCACCGTTACGTTTGGTTGAGGGACACACAAGGGCAGTGGGGGATGAGCACCAGCAGAGGCCAAGAGAGGGTGGTGAGGTCAAGTTTCTCTTGCTGGAGACTCTTCCACAGCTCTGGAGTGTTCCACGGGTGTACCCAATGAGTCAGCTTCCCCATCCCAAGACAACACAACCCCGGCCAGGTGGAACAGCTCTGCCACCAAATCCTGGAATGGTTTGGGGAGGAGGTGGGCAAGCCCCTGGCACAGGGTGCCCAGAGAAGCTGTGGCTGCCCCATCCCTGGAAGTGTCCAAGGCCAGGTTGGACAGGAGCGACACGGGATAGTGGAAGGTGTCCCTGCCCATGTCAGGGGGTGGAATGAGATGAGCTTTAAGGTCCCTTCCCACTGAAATTATTTCATGACTCCTTGATTCTAAGTCAGAGCAGTCTCAAGGCTTTTTGGGAAGCCTGTGCTCCCTGTTTTCTTGGTTTTCATCTCATTATTGCCAAGAAGCACTTGGCCAACCCACTACTTGCTTGGGCACAGGGCTGGCCACCAGCAGGTCAGTGGGGGCTTGCAGGAAGGTGATGAAACGCATCCATCAACCTCTTGGACCACGAAGAAGAGGCCAGAGGAGCTGCCTCGTCTTTCCTGCACAGCTACAGCTGGAAGAGGGAGCTGAGCAGAGTTCAGGGGTGTCCTCCTCATGACCAACAGCAGTCAGTCCATCTCCTGGTCACCACCCAGGGACACTCCCCACAGCACTGCCCTCTCTGTGCCCTCTGCTCCTGCATGGACAGCCTGGAGGCAGCACATCAGGCAGCGGGAGAGCTCTGCCCCCTCTCACCCCACCTCCCCTTGGGATGCTAATCCTTATCTGAATTCATCATCACGCTCCAAAGTGTCGATGGAGGCTCAACACTCATTAAAGGACACAGTGAAAAGTTTCTCCTCCAAGCCCATGAAAGCTCCATCGCCTCTTGATGGAACACCACAGCAGTAATTAACATTAATGACACACCTAAGGAGAGCCACAGCCCAGAGCAGAGGGATAATTGCAGCACAGAGCCAGTTCGTTACGGAGGCTACACATCACTGTCAAGGCACGGTGTGCAAACCATCCTTTGAGAGAGCTGGAGACATTCCAGGACCTGTGCAAAATTCCACAACCCTGACTCACCGGCAAAGGCACCGAGATTAATCAGAAAGATTATTTGGAGACACAGGGAGAGATGCTGCTCATTTTGCTCTCCAAATTCCCTCACTTCAGCGCCCTGCCCCTTACAGAAGTGCCGGGTAGGGCTCTACATTTCCAAACAGGATGAGTAACACAGCGCTGAGGATCATGGAATCACAGAATCCATGGCTGAAAAACATGGTTGGAAAACATCTGTAATGTCATCAAGTACAACCATTCCAACACTGCCAAGGCCACCCATGTCCCCAAGTGCCACATCCACAGGGATTTTAAATCCCTCCAGGGATGGAGACTCAACCACTGCCCTGGGCAGCTGTGCCAGGGCTGGACAACCGTTTCCATGAAGAAATTTCCCTGAATATCCAACCTAAACCTCCCCTGGCACAGCTTGACACTGTTTCTTCTCTTCTTGTCCCTTGTTCCCTGGGAGCAGAGCCGACCCCTCCAGTTCCTTCCTCCTGTCAGGGATTGCAGAGAATTCCAGGTGCCCCCTGAGCCTCCTTTTCTCCAGGCTGAGCTCCTCCAGCTCCCTCAGCCTCTCCTGGGGCTCCAGCCCCTTCCCCAGCTCCGTTCCCTTCCCTGGACACGCTCCAGCCCCTCAGGGTCTCACTGGGAGGGTCCCAGAGCTGCCCCCAGGCCTGGAGGGTCCCCAGCAGTGCCAGCACAGGGGACAGTCACTGCCCTGGGCTGGGACACGCCAGGGCTGGCACAGCCCAGGGGACCTCGGCCTCCTTGGCCACCTGGGAAGATGCAGCACATGGATTATTTGCAGGTGTTTGTAGTATCCTGCTGCATCCACCTGCTCTGCAAACATCAATCCCTCGCTCATCCCCAAGATGCCAAGAGCCCACCTGCCTTTCCAAACCTGAAAAATGCCACAGAGACATCAGGAACATGCTGCTCTTCTGAATCCCGCCCATGCAGAACATCAAATAATCGACGTATCTGGTAGGTTGCAATTGATACAAGGGGAAACATCATTATTAGACAGGTTTCAGAGCAGTGGAATAAATGACCTGTCACTCAGTACCATTTAAGACCACCTCAGATGATTAACTCTGAGGGACAGTTTTACCACAGGCTGCCCAGTGAAGTGGGGAAGACCCCTGGTCCCAGTTTCTGGAGGTCTGTGATTCAATGTTTCACTTCTCTGCCTAAATGGTCCCAATAGGAAGCACTTCACCGAGTGCCGTGGGAAATATCCTGTTCTCAGGGGTTTCTCTGATGGAGAAAAACACTCACAGGACAGAAAACATCAAGTTAGAGTTGGTTCAGAGTTGGAAACACTACAAGGAGGGAGGAAAAGAAGAAAATGGAGATGTGCTCTATCACCTGATCAGATGTGAACTTCACATCTGACCTCACCCATCCAGGATATCCTCATCCTGGCTTGGAAAATCTGCACCAAAAAAACAACCTCAGCACCAATGCAGCTGAAAGGAAGGAAATCAACTTTGAATCCACAAGTTTTTCCACCAGAACATCCAACCCTGTCTGTATCCCATACCTGGAATGTGACTGCAATGATAAGGGTTGCAGGATCATGACTGCGTGACAAGGAGAATTCGTGGAAAACTCACGCAGAAGAACTGCCTTGAGCTGGAGGAGCCTCCTCCCTGCCCAAACCTGTCCTAGGTGCACCACAAAACCAGCATGTCCTTTCCAGCAGCTGCTTCATGTTCCCTTGGGACAGTTCAGCACTTCCTGCAGGGCTCAGCCAGGTCAGGTCACGCAGCTGTAATCCCTCGGATTCGCTCTGATCTGCCCTCCCAGCTGCTCATCCAAGGCTGCTCCTTGAAGGCCAGGGAGTTCAGGAGTTTGTCCAGACACCAGCGTGGCAACAGGAGCCACAGCTGGGAAGGTTTTGGGCTCATTTCCCCTTTGCACAGGTCAGGAGAAAAAAGGATGGGGAAGGGGATGGGTCTAATGAGGGGTCAAAGGATGAAGGATGGGTCTAAGGACAGGTTAAAGGACAAGGGGTGGGTCTAATCAGAGGTTCAGGGATGAAGGACGGGTCTAAGGATGTGTCTCAAGATGAAGGATAGGTCCAAGTGCAAGTGAAAGGATGAAGGATGAGTCTAAGGATGGGCCAAACTTCAGGTCTAATGAGGGGTTCAAGGATGAAAGATGGGTTCAAGGACAGGTCTAAAGATGAAGGATGGGTCTAAGAATGGGTCTAAGGACAACGGATGGGTCCAAGAGTAAAGACCACCCAACCACTGCCTTGGGCAGGACACTCCAGGGCAGATCTTGCCTCCAGAGATCTATTGACAGACCCCTCCAAGGGTTAACACACCTCACTCTTTAACAGCTTGACTTCTGTTGCTTAACTAATGTATTTTTAAGCCCTGACATTCCAAGTTTGTTTCCTTCCCGACTCCTTGCTGATGAATAATCATTAACTATCCATGAAAGATTTAAATGGCCCATGGAATTCATGAGGTATTAAATGAGCATTATATTATCAGCCACTCTAAATGTTTAGTTTCAGGACCATTCATGAGATGTTTATGGATTGTGGATTTATGGAAGTCAGGGGATCTTTTTAGGAGCAATGTTCCGTACCTCCAAGTTACGGTCAACAGCTGGAGACACCGTGCAGGAAAACTGGAGGTTGTAAGCTCAAAAAAACTTAACCCCTGCTTCAGAAGGTCTTGGTGTACAAAAAATGATGGATTAAACGCTGGAAGTAAGATCTGAAACACACAATTCAAGCCAGTTTATGAGCTGCCATCAAAAATCAAGTGGTACATGATGGCCTTGCTCCAGAGGACCTGGTTGCTGCTACTGCTGTCACAGTATTGAGGTGGAAAAATCTGAGGGAGCACCTCCACAGCCCCCTGAGAACTTCACTGCATTAATCTTGACCCACAGCTCATGGAGAGAGACCTTTCTGCCTTTCCCAAGAGCTTCCCTGTCTCCCCAGAGCACATTTCACCCCATCCTGAGATAGAGGATGACTGGTGAGGAGATAAAGAAGGGACTTTGGACATGAGGCTGGAGGGACAGGATGAGGGGAAATGGCTTCCCACTGCCAGAGGGTAGGGACAGAGGGGATATTGGGAAGAAATCCTTCCCTGGGAGGATGATGAGGCCCTGACATAGGTTGTCCAGAGAAGCTGTGGCTGCCCCCTCCCTGGAAGTGTCCAAGGCCAGGTTGGACAGGTTTTGGATCAACCTGGGATAGTGGAAGGTGTCCCTGCCAATAGCAGGGGCTGGAACGAGATGACCTTTAGGATCCCTTTCCACCCAAACCACTCTGTGTTCCTATAAATCAGCCTGAGGGACACCAACGTTGGGACGGTTTCAGATGGGTCCTAGCAGAGAACGGTCTGCAAAAAGGCAGGATGGGGGTAAATCTGGACTCCAAATCACCCCAGGAGATCCTGCCCTGCACCTGAGATCCCCCGTAGTGTCCTCAGACTATCAGCTCTCCAGGTCTAGCACCTCCTTCCATGCTGGAATATAAGACAGGGAACAGAAAGCCCCAGGCCAAAGCAAACCCAGTGGCACAGCTAAAACCAGAAGGGGTTGATCAAAGGAGGCTAAAAATCATCTTTAAGAGCCAGTTCCATGTTATGTTTGAGGTCTGGAGGAACCTCCTCTCCTGCAGACTTGGACACTGCAAAAATGTGACAGTAAAAAAACCACCTTACAATTGCATGGACATGGCCATAAAATAAGAATAAGCTGAGAACAGCCACCAAAAGCCGCTTTTTCTCTGTTTCAGGCTTCTGATCCACCACATCCAGGCTAATAAACAACTCAGACTGCAACATGCCTGTGCTGGAGAAAAAGGGAAAAAAGAAGAAGCTGCCTCTTTAACGCACTAATTACAATCCCGAAACACTAATGGGATTAGAAAGCAGGATTTAGTGGTTGTCTCCTGAAAAATCATTAAGTACCATTAGAGAAAATTAACCTCCCCGGTTCTCCGAGCAGCTTTCAGGAACCTGAGTCCTTCCGCAGCGACACGGTGGCCCCTGGTGGGGTGTGAGCACAAGGAAGCCCAATTAATGTTGGCTCCTTCCTCTATTAATTCACTAATCAGGAGTTAAAGTTGCCCAGCACCAATGGGAAGGGATCACTGGAGACACTGGCCAAACTGGACACA
This sequence comes from Serilophus lunatus, assembly GCA_013399895.1. Classification (NCBI taxonomy): domain Eukaryota; kingdom Metazoa; phylum Chordata; class Aves; order Passeriformes; family Eurylaimidae; genus Serilophus; species Serilophus lunatus. The sequence continues at coordinate 1,007,464 of VXBA01003552.1, forward strand.
GTCAGGCAGGGACCAAAGGCATCATGGAATGGTTTGGGTGGGAAGAGACCTTAAAGCCCCTGCCCTGGGCAGGGACACCTCCCACTATCCCAGGCTCCTCCAAGCCCTGTCCAATCGGGCCTTGAACACCTCCAGGGATGGGGCAACCATTTCTTTGGGCAACCTGTGCCAGAAAGATGGAGAGTGATGAAGGAAGAGGAGGTGTCACCATGTCTGTGTAACCCTGTGTAAGATTTCCACTTCCATGCTCTTCCCTGTCCCTTCCCCTGGAAGGAAAGTCAAGGCATCCCATCCCCAGTGGCTCAGGGAATCAGTGCCCAAAGGTTTTGTTGGAGAGAGGTCAAGACACCTGTGTCCTAACCTCAGCCCAGTCCCATGTCAGGGTGACCTGGAGCATATGATGGCCACCTTGGGGATCAAATGGCTTGAGGGAAATAAAGGGAAGCTTTGCCGTCTGCAAGACCTGCTATAACTGAGAAGAGAGCATAGATTGTGAGCCAAAATGCAAATCAAAGCAGGAGAGAAGAGAGGCAGCTCGGTGAAGCTTCACTCCTGCAGACGTGGTGATGTTTTCTGGGGATGGACCAAAGTAAACACGACCTTCCAGTGCCTGACCATGAAGGGGAGGGTGGCCTTACAAGAGGTATTTTCCAGCTGAAGTAGTTCAAATTCCAAAAGCTGAAAGCCTTTATGGACCAAAAACTCCCAGCTCAGGGGAGAGGGAGAATGACTGCCCCCAATTCGTGCAATGATCATAGCCCAAGGGATGTAATGGGAGAACAACTGACACTGTGATGCTAAGTCCATGAGATACATCTCCCACCTCAAACACCCTCTGGTCCCTTGCCTGAACAAGGGTCAGGCAGTCGGAGCATCTCAGGAAGACAGTGGGATTTAATTCTTCGTGTGTCCCATTTGGAGCTGCCTGAACAGATGGGCAGGAGGGTCTGAGCTGCTATGCCAGGGTACCCAGGCTCCCATCACATCTCTGCCTGGGATTCTGACACGGGCTTTTTATCCTCAGGAACCCCAAATTTAGGGACAAACAGGGCAGTTTGTCCTGGGGCTCCTGTTTTGGGAGGCTGGCAGGGACCAGCCACTCCATCCCAACACATCCTAGGGGAGAAGAGATGATGCCCCAAGGTGGCCACTGGTCTCCTTTGTCACCCCACACAGAGACAGCAGAAGGGTTTTCTTAGCAGATCCACCAGGAGTGGAAGGAGATGGAGAAGGAAAGTGCTGGTGCCAGGGAATCCTTTCCCTGCACAGCAGCAGCCTCTGCCGGCACTGGAGCCACAGAGCAGGAGCAGCGGGAATGTGGGCAGAGACTGGAGAGCCTACTCCAAGCACCACCAGGGATGGAAAACATACTGGGAGATCTCTGGAAGATAAACTGCAATCTCCATAAGGCTTTATATATCCATAGATCCACTTTTCAGCTGGAAGTTGATCCTTCCCATCTTGCTCAGGCATGTGCTTGCTCCCTCCTCAGTTCTTACAGCCATCCCTGTGCTGCAGCTGCAAAATCCCACCATCCAGCCCACCCATCCCAAACTCTGGCATTCCAAGACTTTGCCAACCAGCAGCCCTGGAGCCCCTTAGTGCTCCCCATCCACCCCACGCTCCCAAAGCGATGGAGAAAAGCAGACACATTCTCACAACACCCGTGCTGCCCGCCAGAGCTGCAAAGGATTTTTCCACATCAAAGCTCAACACAAGACGCCACATTTAGGGATAAAAGCACTTTTCCCAAGGAGCTGGGATAGGAGCCCACCCCCCCAGCACTCCCCATCCCCCCGGGGCACACGCTTACTTGGGGGTGTGCGCCTCATCCACGCGGTGCCCCAGCTGGAACTCGTGGGATTTGCTCCGGTGCAGCGCGGTGAAGCCGGGGATGAGATGGATCAGCTTCCGTGACGAGGGCGGGGGCGTCCCGGGGGGCTTCAGTTTATTCCTGCGTCTCACGGGCGGCGTCCCCGGCGGCGTCATCGTGGTCACGATGTTGGGGGTGCGCGGAGGGGTGTGGGCGGCGTGGCGCTGCCGGGGGGACGGCGGCAGGGACCGGTGGCCGGACTCCAGGGGTGGGCACAGCCCCGGGTGACCCTCCACGGTCAGTCGGTCCACGTGGGTGTAGAGGGGTCCGTGGGGGGAGCCCGCGTGGCAGTGGTGCTGCCCACACTTGGGCGGCACCTTGGGGCTCTGCGAGAGGTGCGTCCTGCCCCACTGCCCCGGCTCCGCCTGGCACCCGGGGCTGTTCTCCTTGCCCGGCTCCGTCGTGGGCCACTGGATGGTCCAGTCCTGCTTGGAGAGGCTTCCCCCTGCGACAGAGCACAGAGACACGGCCATGTGGTGCGGGAGAAGCTGCACGTTCCCGACTCATCTCTGGATGTGCCTGAGACGTCCCATCCACAGATATTTTCAGGATGCCCCATCCCTGGAAGTGTTTTCAAGCCTGGTGTTTCAGGGCTTGGAGAAATCTGGTCGAGTGGAAGATGTCTCTGCCCATGGTAGGGGATGGAAATGGGTGGGGTTTAAGTTCCTTTGAGGTCCCAAACCATTCCATGATTTTACCTGACACCACATCCCAGCAAGAAGCTTCTGTGTATTAGAGAATCACGGAATGTTTTGGGTTGCAAGGGACCTTAAAGCCCATCTCATTCCACCTCCTGCCATCGGCAGGGACACTTTCAACCAAACCAGGTTGCTCCAAACCCCATCCAATCTAGTTTTAAGACACTTTCCAGGATGGAGCATCCATAGTTTCTCTGAAGAACCCGCTCCAGGGTGTCACCACTGTTATGCAAAGCCAAGCAGGGGATTTGCCAGGGGCAGAGGTGCTTCCCCACGTGTCCCCCGCCCTTGCTGACCCCAACATGTCCCCCACCATCACTCAGCTTCCACTGTTCCCCCAAAAGGTGGCACTGGGATGGGACACCCCCCAAGTGGCCAAGGCTGATGCCCCATCTGACCCCACTGACCCTCACCATTTCCCCCCACTTGTGTCATTTGCATAACGAGAAGGCTGTAATTAGTTGAGATTCCTCTCCAGTCCCAATTATCCTTCAGCACCAGTGCAGAGCCAAGCAAAGAGCTGTCGGGAGCGACTTCAGAGCATCCAAGTGATGATCCAAGTGGGACTTGGTCCTTGATCCAAGTCCAAGGTCCCTTTGCCGATGCCTTTTGATCGCCCCCACCAAAGAAAACCAACATGAAACCAAATTTCCTCATGTTCAATCATCTCCTCCCCTCTCCCTGTTTGGATTGTTAATTGGCTGCTCTCGTCTCAATCTGGCCTTTTCATGGGGAACATTTTATTTCAAGTTCCAAAGGAAAAGCAATGGAGGAAAGGGCTCAGGAAATGAAAGGTTTGGATGGAAAGAAAGCTCTGAGTGATGGGGTGGAGAATGGAGGATGAAGAGCTTGTTGGAATCATTCTCTCAGAGCAGAAAATCAAAATAAAGCAGAAAAAACAATTTGAAAAGAGAAGAAAAAAATAAAATTAAAAGGATGTATAAGTGAGAGAATAAAAATAAAAAGTAATTTAAAATGTTTTAAATAAGATTAATTAATTAGAATAAACAAGAAATGAAAATAAATAAACATTTAAAATATTGAAAAACATTTAAAATAAAAATAATTTTAAAAACATCAGTAAGAATAAATATAAAAATAAATTCTAAAACACTTAAAAAACTACAAATGAAAAATTAAGAACAAAATCCTGCTGTAGGATGGAGCTGCACCTTCAAAGCCACCACGAAGCCACTAAAACGGCCCAGCCAAAAGTGGGGACACAGCAGGTGACAAGTTGGAGCATGTCCCCGCCAAGCCCAGCTCTGCAGAGTCACGTCACCTCCAGCAAGGCCACTCTGTGCCCACACACTCAGCTGGGCATCAACCACTGCCAGGTTTGTCCTCGGCCCCAAGGCCACCAGTGGCCACCAGTCCCCGAGACCACCCCAACTGGTGGCCCTTGGCCAGTGTGCAAGGGGCTCACACCACCACCAATGAAATCCCCCCACAATTATCCCCTCGAGTCAATTAAGGCGGACCTAGGGATCCCCAAATCACCGCATGTATGCACATCACCACATGTATGCACATCACCGCATGTATGCACATCATCACATGTATGCACATCATCACATGTATGCACATCACCACATGTATGCACATCATCACATGTATGCACATCATCACATGTATGCACATCACCGCATGTATGCACATCATCACATGTATGCACATCATCACATGTATGCACATCATCACATGTATGCACATCATCACATGTATGCACATCACCACATGTATGCAAAGCGCCGTGCACGTGTGTCAGTCTCCCTGCTGCCCCACCGGCGGCTCCGCACGCACGGATTTACATCACTCAGCGCCGCCCGGATCCCGCGCTCCGGCGCTAATTAGCAGCAATTAACAAAGATGAGGGGAGGCTCTCCTCGTGCCCGGCCGCGGCACTGCGGTCACCACTGTGCCCCTGTGTCCCCGTGCCCTCCTTGTCCTTGTGTCCCCGTCTCTGTGTCCCTTTGTCCCTGCGTCCCCCCTGTCCCTGTGTCCCCTTTGTCCTTCTGTCCCTGTGCCCTCCCCGTCCCTGTGTCCCCTTGTCCCTGTGTCCCTTTGCCCCTGTTTTCCCCTGTCCCTGTATCCCCCTTGTCCCTGTGTCCCCTTTTTCCTTCTGTCCCTGTATCCCCCTTGTCCCTGTGTCCCTGTTTTCCCTTGTCTCTGTGACCTCGGTCCCTTTCTCACAACACGACTGATGCTTCCGGGAGCAAAAATAGGCACATCAGGGCTGAAAAACACCGGATAAACTGGGAAAACGGCATTCCCAAACCCAGGAATGCGGCAGGTAGCGGGTGCTCCGCTTGATGGGATCAGCTTAAACCGGGAATGCGCTTAAAAGGGAAAAAACCAACAAAAATATCCCCAAGCTCCTCTTTGTGCAAAGCCTGTTAAACGCTGTCGGATTCCACTCCCTCCCGGGGCTCCCCCCGGCGCTGCTGCTCTGCCAGAATTGATTCCCAGCTGGAAAAACAAGGGAAGAACTCGCATAGAGGGAAAGTCCCCTTTGCCCGGTTTGTCGCAAATTGTTGGTGCCGCAGGATTGTTTGCCTGCAAAAATGTATTTATTTTGCTTAGATCAGAAATTTAATTGTCTGTTGAAATATTAGTCACAGCCACCCCCAACCCCACGGGCCACCTCTCCTCTCCCTGTGGCCACCAAAGGGAGGGATGCTCCCCTTGGATAACTTTGGCTTTATTAATCCCACTGCCTCCCCACTTCTCTCCATCTGACTTCATTAGGGAAGAAGCTTTTCCTAAACCACTTCATTAAAAGCCAACAAGAAAACAAACTCCTGGGAAGAGGAGGTGGAGGCAAGAACATGCTGTTGCGATGCAGCTCATGGATCCAGAGATGGAAAAATGGCAAACTCTTTTCTACCTGTTCCAAACAACAAACAGCAACTTGTGCTTTGATTCCCCTAAAATAAAATGCTGGGAGTAACTAGCTGATCCTATGGGGGGAGGCAGCAATACCCGAGGCAGCCCTGCTGCTCCTTGGGAAGCCTCTGAGTGCTCTTTCCCTTCCCAAAAGCAGCATCCAGGCGACCAAACGGAGACGTGCACCAAACTGGAGCAAGATTTTGGCTGGTTTTGCTCCCCACAGCTCCAGCCACCTCTCCCAGTGCCAACATCCCAGGATAGCACCCTCACCGTGGGGCAAAACAGATTGTGGCATCGCCCAGCTCAGGAGCACAGGGATACCAGGAGGGAGTGACTCTTCCAACCCCTACACCACACCAGCACAGCTTCCAAGCTTGTCCCAAGCAAGGATGCTCCCTGCTTTTTCCCGCTGCTCATGGCCCTGCCTGACCCCGCACTGTCCCCAAGCCACTCACAAGGCCACAGCAACTCATGAATATTCAGCTCCAGCTCGTTTTTCCCAGTAGGATAAGTAATAACCTCCACGCAGATCTCACTAGTCACACCCCATCAACTCCTCAAGCCACAGCAGCCCCGCTCAGCTCTTATTTAATATTAAATTAATCCCGTTCCGAGTTCCAACCCGACGCCTTGGCTGCTCATCAAATGCCACTTCCAAGAGGACGGATCCGTCGCCGAGGAAAATCCAATACGGGCTTGTTAACACAATAAAGCAGGAGGGTGATATAGATTTGCCACTGGATTTGATAGGTATTACATGCTTTTGGTTTATAAGGTGCTCCAGGGCTTTCCCTGGATGCTTGGGTCAGGAAGCATCTCTTTTCCCACCATCCAACCCCATCCTGGCAAAATTCATCACCATGAAACAGCATCCAGCCTCCCCCAGCCCAGGGAGAATTGGCCTGGGAAATTAGATGTCTCTAATTAACGACTCAAGAAATAAAGATTGATAGGAAAGGTTAATACTGAACCTCATTCCTGCTTTATTAATACAAATCTTGGCGTCTAGAAATCGGCCACTGCTGCGCTTGCCAAGGAATTATGGGTTTCAAAGAGGCTGCAACTTGCTCATTAATCATATTTTTAGGACTAGGACAGTCTCTTGCTTTGCAAGGATATAAATTGCAGATTAAAAGGCACTTTGGCACTGCATCCTGAGGGAGCACTGCTGCCATCCCAGGATGCTTTTCCACACCCCATCCCACACAGTCCCTGGAGGGGAAGCTCCCAGAGAGCAACTCAGGGCTGTGCCAACCTCATGGGCATCTATCTGGCTGGTGCTCATGGAGCCACAGAGCCAACCAGCAGCTCAGCATCCACTGGAATCCAGCTGAGGGATGGATGGATGGATGGATGGATGGATGGATGGATGGATGGATGGATGGATGGATGGATGGATGGATGGATGGATGGATGGATGGATGGATGGATGGAGGGATGGAGGGATGGAGGGATGGAGGGATGGATGCATGGATGCATGGATGCATGGATGCATGGATGGATGCATGGACAAAAGCAGCACAGCATTGCCTTAGTGCCCCCCAGAGCCACAGCTCCGTCCTGCTCAATCCCAGCTGTCCCCAGTAGCCCCAGGGGACATTCCCAGGGTACCAGCAATGCAGTTCTTCCAGTCCCAATCCTGCATCTCACAAAAACATGCTGCCTGGACTGTGGGGAATTTTAGAGCTGATCCTGAGCAGTTGAGCAGTGGGATGATCTGCCCCCACCACCCACCCTCAACCCAGGGAACCCAGTGACCATCTCACTCTGACCTGGTCAGAGATCCTGCCATTCCCACCTCCAGGAAAAAAGGCAGAGTGTGCTTCCCTTCTCCCAGGGGACAAAATGTGGGGGGAATCCTGAGACAGAGCTGTTTGACCCAGCAAAGACAAGGAACACAAAGCTGCATCGAGTAGGATACAGGGAGCTCATCTGCCATCCTGGGTGGAGATTTCCACACCCAAATCCTCTAGAAAATCAGGGAGATTCGGTGCAAATGCTTTGTGGAGCTCCTGCACTCCTCAGGGCCAGCAGGTTTGCCTGTCCCCTCCCTGTCCCCAAGGCTTGTGTCATCCATCGAAAAATATGCTCAGGGGTTTCTGCAGCAGCACAGTGCCAGCATAGCATGGACCCACAGCAGCTAGCAATGCCAAGGATCCCAAACCTCCATTTCCAGCACAGCAGGAATGGCCACTGCAGCAGCTCTTCAATGCTGAAGGGATGAAGCAGCAGTTCCCCCAGGAGCAGTGGGATGATGGATGGAGTTAAATGGAGCTCTGGGAAAGGCAAACACTCCACGCCTGGATAGCAGCAAACTCCCTCCTGCAGAGACCCAATGGGCCACCAAGCCACGTGCCACCAGGAATGCTGGCAGCCCCATCACCTGCTCCATTAAGGAGCCAATGGAGCAGCCAGTATCCCACAGCACTCCAGAAACCTCCAGAGGAACCAAAGATGCTTCAGCATTTTCACTGCAGCTGCTGAGCCAAAGGCCAATGCGAATTTTCCAAACCGAGGTGCAGGGAATTCCCTCGGCCAAGTAGGTGGAGGGGAAGGGCAGGATTTGTTTGCAACAGTCTTTAAAAGTCAAAGGTGTTTAAACAAAGAGCAGCTGAGAATCTTCCCAGGGCTGCCCTTCCTCAAATAGCAGAGAGACTTAGTGGAAATGCCAAAGGGGAGGAGGGCAGGAGCGCAGGCAGAATCTGGATTTAGGGAGTTAAGAGTGTGGAGGGACTTGTGTTCCATGGAGAATGTCAGGCTGGGCTCAGCCATCCCCTCCTTGCTGCTCCAGCACAGGGGTGGAAGCAGCTGCAATGGTGTTCTCTCTGCCACTGTCCCCTGGCACAGGCTGGCACTGCCACCCTGTGCCATGCCATGCTGGAAGCCTGTGGTTACTCCAGCAACCACAACTGATGGATTTGGCCAAGACCCCTCCAGGGCAGAAGCTGAGACCCCCTCTCTGGGACATGCTGTGCCAAGCAATCGTGATACAGGGACACTGCTGGTGCCCCAAAGATGAAACCACGTCACCCTCCTCACCATGATCCCTGCTGTCCCAGGGACTGCTCTGCATCTGCAAAGTCCAGCTGAAAACACGGCAGTGCTCATTCTCCAGCCCCTGGGATACAGGAGGAGGACCTCCTTGAGAAGGGCAGAGTGGGCTGGGGTCCCCAGCCACAGGGGTCTGGACTGGGGTCCAACCACAGAGTCCCAGCAGGGACCAAAGGTACACCAGCACACAACCATCATCCCAGGTTGGGACCAGGAGGGGAACCCTTGGGAAAGGGACAGTGGGGAGGGTTACACTGTGAAATGCAGTGTCACTGATCCCCCAAGCTGACCCAAAGGTGAATTCCCCCACCCACCCCTCTGCTTGCTGCTGCCCCAGAGTCACCCCCTGTGCTGGCAGTGGCCTCCCTGAGCTGGCACCACAGAACCTCAGTTTCAACCACAGGGACGAGCTGTGCCAGTGGGGTGCTGGAGCGTGTCCAGGGAAGGGAACAGAGCTGGGGAAGGGGCTGGAGCACCAGGAGGGGCTGAGGGAGCTGGGGGGGCTCAGCCTGAAGAAAAGGAGGTTCAGGGGGGACCTTCTCACCGTCTCCAACTCTCTGACAGGAGGGTGGAACCAGGTGGAGGTTGGGCTCTGCTCCCAGGGAACAAGGGACAGGACAAAAGGAAACAGTCTCAAGTTGCATCAGGAAGGTTTAGCTTGGATATTGGAAAAATTCCTTCCTGAAAGGGTGCTCAGGCTCAGGTTATTCACGGCACTGGTGGAGTCCCCATCCCTAGCACTTGGGGACATGGGTCAGTGGTGGCCTTGGACTCAGTGATCTTAAGCATCTTTTCCAAACTCATTCTGTGATTCTGTGATGACCCATCAAAGCTCTCACAGTATCAGGAGAGCTCTGCACAGTCCCCTCTCCATCCCTTGTCCAGCCCCCAAGGAGACCCGGCCCCGCGCAGGAGCAGCAGGAGCAGCTTCGTGCGGAGGCTGAGCAGCGCAGCTCTGCTGCCACCGCCCGGCACCGCACAGCCCGGCACCCGCACGGACCCGACAGCCCGTCTTGCTCCGTACCCTGCCATGGGCAGGGACACCTCCCACTATCCCAGGTTGCTCCAAGCCCCGTCCAACCTGCCCTTGGACACTTCCAGGGATCCAGGGGCAGCCACAGCTTCTCCAGTCAACCTGTGCCAGGGACTCGTAACCTTCACAGACAAGAATTCCTTCCCAATATCCCACCTCTCCCTGCCCTCTGGCACTGGGAAGCCATCCCTGTGTCCTGTCCCTCCAGCCCTTCTCCCCCGTCCCTCTCCAGCTCTCCTGGAGCCCCTTTAGACTCTGGAAGGGGCTCCAAGGTCTCCCTGGATCCTTCCCTTCTCCAGGTGAACACCCCCAGTTCTCCCAGCCTGGCTCCAGAGCAGAGGGGCTCCAGCCCTTGGAGCATCTCCGTGGCCTCCTCTGGACTCTCTCCAGCAGCTCCACGTCCTCCCTGTGCTGTTCCCCAGGGCTGGAGCAGCTCTGCAGGTGGGGTCTCACCTGAGGGGCAGAATCCCTCCCTCCCCTGCTGCCCACGCTGGGGGATCAGCCCAGAACATGGAGGGTTTCTGAGCTGAACCATGTCCAGCCCCCCAAAGTCTCACTTCATCAGGTCAGAGATGATCCCTGCAGGCAGTGGGTGCCCAGCCAAGCACAAGGGATGAAGGAGCTCTGCAGCCCATGGAAAACACTCTGCCAATGTCTCCAGTGCATTAAAGCCACACTCCTGGTGTCACCACAGCAGGACGGTGCCTCTCACCTGCCCAGCTCAAGGGGACAGGGGTGCCCCGACTCACCGGACTTGTGGACACTCCGGAGGCAGGAGAGGGAGGCATTCAGGCGGGCACACTCCTCACTGTTGGCACCAAACTTCTCCACGGTGGCACAGACCTGGTCATCCGTCATGTCCAGCAGTTCCTCCAGGCTCAGCTGCCCGGGGGCAATTTCCTGAGGGAAGAGCAGGAGTGTGGAAGGAGGAATAAACCACCTCTAAACCTCAGGGCACACTGGTGAGAGCCCATTTTCCTTGGATCACAGACCCAAAAGCATTCATTTGCCACATCAATCTACAAGAAACCAGGAGGGACAGCTTGAGCCTCAGCTTTTCCTCAAGTTTTTGCACAGTTTCAGCTATATCCAGACTCTGCTCTACTCCAGGACATCTGGGTGCACCAGGAAAACCCACCCCTGCTCTGGGCACACACAGGATCTGGCAGCTTCATTAGACTTCCCTCTTCCCTGAGGGGGATCACCTTTGGGTGCCACCTGCAGGAGCCCAGGATGAGGCAGAAGGATGCTGTGACCTGCTGTGCCACCCATCACACTGTGATATGGACATGGGGAACCCCCACTGTGGGGGGGCAACACCCACATCCTTCACTGGGAATAGCAACGAGGTGTCCTCACTGAGGGGGGGAACAGAGATGTGAGATCAAGGATCAAAAAAACCTCTGGGAAAAACCCTCCTGGAGAGGGTCAGGACCCAAAACTTCAGCAGGGTTGAGGGATGCCCAGCCCTTACCTCCATCACCTCCTTACGGATGTCGACGATGCGGAACCAGTGCAGGAGCTGGGGGAAGCCCTCCAGCTTGGCATTGCGCTCCTGCAAGGCCACCTTCCTCTTGCAGGACAGCTGCCGGCTGAAGTACTTCACCAGTTTGCTCTGGAAAAGAAGAAGAATCCCCATGGGACCTCCTGGATGACTCCCCCCAACAGGTGGCTGGGGCTCAGCCCTCCCTCTGCCCCATCCCAGAGCACACAGTTCTGCCTTCAAAACATCTCTTGTTATCCACAGCTGAGCTGCTGCAGCTCAGAGCATCGAGTTTTGGCATCCAAGGAGGGCACTGCCCTCCCAAAAACACCCTCTCTCAGCTCCTTCATCTTGTCTGGGGTCTTGCTCAGGAGATGGACAGCCATTGTCACCTCCACAGTGGGTGAGAGGGACAGAGGACACAGATATCACCTCTTCCACCCACCAAAACAAACACCACCTCCTCCCAGCACTGCCCAGAACCCACAGGACTTGTTCCCTTCTTTTACTCCCAGTCTTAGTGCCAAGGGACCCCCAAGTATCCCATAAAAGACATATTCCCCTCTCCTACACCCAGACAAGGAGATCCCCCATACATCTCCCAAAGGATATGTTCCCCTCTCCTACACCCCCACTTGGTGCCAAGGGACTCCCCCAAACATCCCCCCCCAAAAGACACCCTCTCCTCTCTTACACCCAGACTCAGTACAGTCTTCCCCTAAAGGACACACTCCCTCTTACACCCAGACTTGCTGCACAGAGACCCCCCCAGACATCTCCCAAAGGACAAGTTCCCCCTCTCTTACAGCCAGACTTAGTACAGAGGGACCCCCTCAGGCATCCCCCAAAGAACACATTTCCCTTTCCTACATCCAGACTTGGGCCCCCCTGAGTATCTCCTACGGGGACCAGCCCAGTGCCAGGGCTGGGACATGGGCGTTTACTCCTTCTTCCTCTCTCCTTCTTCCCTCTCCTCCTCATCAGCTCAGCTGGAGCCATCACCCCTCTTTGTACTCCCATCCCTCCACTGATTGTCCCCCCAAGCCCTCCCACTACAAGGCCAAAGACATTGGCAGCCTGACAGCTCCCAAAATAAAAGATGCTGAGCTCCTGCCCTCCTTTCCCTGCTGGAAAGCTGCTGGGATTCCCTGCTCCTGCTTTTCCAGCTGGGTGATTCCTCGGCACCAGCAGCACTAGATGGTGCTGTGCCTCTGTTCCCGCACACCCAAAAATAGATGAACAAAATATGAGATGGTTTGGGATAGAGAAATGAGGGGAGAAGTCCATTGTGGAGTTTGGGAGAGCTTTTGCATCTCTCCTGGTCTCTCCCCTCGTGGTACCCAGACATGATGGGCACAGGGCTCAGAATGACCCCCAGAATCACCCCCTATGTGGGTGACATGCCTGCCAGGAGCGGGACGCTTCAGCCAGGCAGTTTTTTCACAAGCCCTGACATGGCTAACAGAGATTAATTAATACCCTAAAGAGCCAGGGACAGCAAAGTGATGACCAGGGGGGCTGCAGGGACCCCTCTATGGGGGCCTGATCAGCTTCCAGGATTTCTTTTTAAGGAAAGACACTCCCAACACGACCTTTCAAAGTCTTAAGGGTCATTCCCACTCATACATCCCTAACACACTCCAGGCCCTTGGAGCTGAAACAACAGCAGGTGCCTCAAGTGCACACAGGCAACTCCTGTCTCCCAAAAATGTCCTTACACACAAACGACTGCAGCAAAAACCTGAGAAATCCATCCTAAAAACTCATCTCCATCCTCTCCAGCCTGTTCTTCCTCCAGCACCCCCAGCTGGGAGCCCAAGGAGGAATACAAGTGACACCCTGAGCCACCACAGCATCTCCAGTGCTGAAATCAGGGTCCTGGGGTGGGGACAGAGCTGGGGTCAGGGCAGCTCTCACCAACACCATGCAGAGGTTTACTGGGAATGGGAAAAGTGGGGAAAATGGAGCAGTTTTAAATTCCAGGTGGGGGAAATTTAACCCTTCAAACAATGACCCAACTGGGACCCCCAAGTGTGGGTCGATGGTCTGGCCCACGCATCTGCTCCAACCAGGGAAAACAAGCCCAAAACCCCTGTGAAGTCCAAAAGCACTTGGTGTTTTGATGGGGCTGGAAAGAAAAGCCATGGAGATGGGAAAACCCCATCCCATGGCTCACTTTGCTGAAGTCACTGCTCACCCCAGGTTGTGTAAATGTGTGAACAACCCCCTCGGTTCCCCTCTGCCTCAGTTTCCCCATCTGGAATAGGGCAGGGGGACATCCCGAGGTGCTGTGCAGGTGGGGGTGCAAGAATCCCCATATTTTCCACCACACTCCTCCCTCTCATTGTTTGGGGAATACTCTGCTTGTCCAGCTGAGAATGCAGCTGGTGGGGCTGGAAGAGCACCCAAACACCTTCCCATGGAGCTGGGGATTGGTTTTCACACCATTCCAAGACGCAAGTGGGAAGGGGACCCAAAACGTGGGTCAGGGTTCCCAGAAACCAGCGAGTGGCTCCAAGGATAACTCCAGGATTGGCAGTTCTCCCTTGCTGTTCCCACCAGGAATGGGGAACCCTCCCCAGGATACTTTTGGCTGCTGCACGAACACATGGGAAGAGGCACCTCAAGAAGAGCTGTGTCCATTTCCAAACTTCCATGGACAAAATAGGACGAAGCCATGAGGATCCCCTTCCCCTTGGAGGGGCCAACAGCTCCTGGGGCCCCACAGCTCCTTGAAAAACAAGGTCTCTGCTGCCCTGGGGGGGAAGGGATGCTGGCAGAGGAGGGGCATCCCTGCTCCATGTCAATCTATGTGGCTGACCCTACTCAGGTCATCCAGGGCTGGAGCCTCCTCCAGTGGGGATTTCCAGCCTCTTCCCATCACCCCAAGCAGGATTTTTCTCTCACCCCAAAACCCAGCAGGGTGAGGAGCAAATGCTGCCCCCGAGCAGGCACAGGGAGTGAAGCAGCCGGTCTCCAAGGTCTCCAAGGAGCGGGAGGAGGGCGGCTGTTCCCCCCGGCACGGGCACCCTGACGTCAGCCAGGCCTGCCTGGAGACGGGGACAGGCAGCGGAAAATCCACCTGCGGGAGCATGAGGTGGAAGTTAATTAACCTGGCACAGGCTACACCTGGTGAGCAGGTGAGAGGGACCCCGTGCCTATGGAATGCCCACCCCACTTGGCACAGCAGGATCAGCACATGTACATCACATGCCTTTGTGCCATGAAGGGGAGAAGTTGCTCTGCACCTCCAAATATTTTTTCCCATGGAGCATTGACGTGACTGGATTGACTCTTCCCCGGCTCCTACCAAGGGGCTTATTATTCTGGAGACACCTGGAGCAGCCCTGGGGCAGGGGAATACCTTGCCATGCTTCTGTTTTTCCTCTCGGGGCTCTCCCAAGGCCCTGCTAGGCTTGTGTGCTGTCTCTGGCTCTGCACATCATTTATTTCAGGTGCTGCTAAATGGTCCCTGGGGATCTTGCAGTGAGTACAGGAGCCAAAATGTCTCCATCCAGAATCCTGGGAGGACACAGCCCAGGGAGAAGTGTGCTGTGCTCATCCATGGTATTAGACACACCCTCAGGCTGTGAGAATCACAGAATCCCAGAATAGTTTGGGTTGGAAGGGACCTTAAAGCTCATCCCGTTCCACCCCCTGCCCTGGGCAGGGACACCTCCCACTATCCCAGGTTGCTCCAAGCCCTGTCCAACCTGGCCTTGGACATTTCCGGGGATGGGACTGCTACAGCTTCTTGACAAATCCCAGGGCTGCTACAGAATCTGCTTTTGGCCACGGAGGTTTGGAAATGGCCACAGCTCCTCCCAAAGTGTCTCTTTCCAACCTCACCCGTGTTTTCAAGCAGCAGCCAAAAGTATACAGGGAGGGTTCCCCCTTCCTGGTAGGAGCATGTCAGCCTGGGGAGAGGGGACTGCCAATCCTGGAGTTATCCTTGGAGCTACCCACTGGCTTCTGGGAGCCCTGACCCATATTTTGACATGGGGTAGGGGCAGGATAGAGATTACTGGGGTTCCATGGGGCAGCCAGGAATATCACCCAGCACCGACCAACTTTTCCCTTGCTGTTCCCTGATCTCTGGCAAACACCCCCCATCCATATTCCAAACCCCACATTCAGAGCCACAAAGTTCAATTGGACACACTTGGGACAGGGATAAAACCCCAGAGCCAGGGCAGGGTTAAGAGGATGGATGCTCAGATCCCACTCTCCTTCTCCAAGGAAGCCAACCAGCCCCAACTCCCACTCCAGGCACTGTCAGTTGGTGTTTTGATCCCAGACACGCCTTGGTTTCCACTAGAGACGGTCCCAAGGCACAAGCAGGACCAAAAATCTTCCCAGCTCCAAGGACTGCCAGGCTGCAATGGTGGTACCCATCCCAAAGGATGCTACATCACGGGATGCAGCTATCAGCAGGATGAGGGCTTATGTCTAGCTAAGGGTGATTTAAAACAAAAAAATACAGGAAAATGTCTATTAATCCAGCAAAATCAGACTTTAGCATATAAGGATCAAACAAAAAACATAGATTCACCCATTTTATTCCAGGCTTGCACTGATGGAAGGGCCAGGAGGTCTCCCCAGAGTGCTGGGAGTGAGAGGCCCTCCAAGTTCACACATCCTTGGACACCATTCCCTTTGCCATGGCCCAGCTCTGCTGCCACCAGATGGGAAGGGAACAAGTGCCGAGGGGGGGCCTCGGAGCCTATGTCATGTCCTTGGGACGCAGTGGTGGCAGCAGGGATTTGGGGACTCAGGGACTCAGGGCCAAGCTCAGCTCCTGCTTACACTGGCAGCATTCCAGGACAACACCAGGAGCCAGTCCATACCCACCCCGATGTGCTGGCATTGGGAATCTGGCCCTGGATTCATCTGTTGTCACTCCTCTTGTAGGAATCACCATGGTTTTGTAGTGAAAAGCAGTGGGTGAGTGTCAGCAGGGATGCCCATGGATGAAACATCACGAGGTTTGGGGTGTTTTAGGAATGGCAGTGCCAGGGCTCCACACAGCAGGCAGAGCATGATCCATAGGGTCTGCAGAGGTGCTTCCCTAGGAGCACACGGAATTTGAAGGATGGCATCACCCCAACCAACTCCAAGCCCTTCATCCAGCCCCCATTGAGCTGCCCCAGTGCCACCAGGATGCTGGGGAGGAGCATCCCACCAGGATGGCTTCACCACGCTCTCTGCCTTCTCTCAGTCCTGTCCGTGGGCGGGAGTTGGGGAATCCTCAGCTGTGCTGACCTTAACAAGGCCATTATCCATGGGACAAAACTTCTGACATCCTGCACCTCCAGGTCCTGCTGGAGGGTTTTGAGCCAACCTGCCTCCCCATAAACTCCCCTGCACACCCAAAATCGCTGCTGCCCCTCTCCCAAAGCTGCTCCAGGACCAAAGCTCCTGGCTGAGCCCACAGCCCCTCACACAGACAGGAGATGGGACAGGGCTTGGATCAAGGAGAGGCGATGGCACAATCAGAGTGGGATACACAAGTTGGGATGCAGAGCAGTGAGCTGCCCCCAAACCCAGAATCCCCCCACGAGTGGCACAGCAGCGGTGTGCTGATGCCCCACTTGCTCCCATGGTACTTGGGAATTTTGGGAGCAAAAGCAGTGGGACAGGATGTTCCAATCACAGTCTGGAGCCAAAAGCTGCCCTGCAGAGGTGCTACAGGACCAGCCAAAAGGCCTGAGCAGGGCCAGGCTCCAAAATTCACCCCACCCACAGCCCTGGCTCTGTGTCAGCCGCCCCCACAGCACCACAGCCCCGCCGGCGTCTCCCCAGGGTCACGGCAGTGCTGTGGCCTCGCTGCTCCCTGCTCCTGGGAATCCCAGCCTGCCTGGACATTCCCTGCCCATTCCAGCCCACCAGCCTCCTACTGAACCCTAAATTCATCACAGCCGGGGCTCAGCACACTCCGAGGGGAACCTTATTCCCTTGGACAAAGGAGTACAGAGGGAAGGATGCAGCCAAGCCAGGGGGATGCTGCTTGGTGGGAGGAATGCAGGTGGGCTTGGGGGATCCAGGTGGGCCAGGAGCATCCAGGTGGGCCACAAGGATGCAGCTGGGCTGGAGGGGATGAAGGTGGGCTGGGGGATGAAGGGGGCCTAGGGGAACCAGGTGGGCCACAGGGATGCAAGTGGGCTGGGAGGATGTAGGTGGGCTGGGGGATGCAGCTTGATGGGGAAGTGGGAGCCCACCAGAGGGGATGCAGCCCAGTGGACAGGATGCGGCCAGGCCAAAGGGACGTAGCCAGGTGAGGTGGTCAGAGCCTGGTGGATGGAATGCAGGTAGGCCAAGGAGATGCTGCCTGGTGGGAGGGCTGCAGCCAGACCAGAGGGATGCAGCCTAAAAGGGAGGTGGGAGCCCACTGGAAGGGATGCAGCCAGGCCAGCAGGATGCAGCCTGACCGAAGGGCTGCAGTCCAGGGAAAGGGATGCAGTCAGGCTGGGGGGATGGAGCCGGGCAGCAGGGATGCAGGTGGGCCGAGGGGATACAGCCCCGTGGAAGAGATGCAGCCTGGCTGAAACAGAAGCCTGGAGGAAGGGATGCAGCCAGGCCGGAGGATGCAGCATGGCAGAAGGGATGCAGGTGGGCCGGGGGGATGCAGGTGGGCCGGGAGGATGCACGTGAGTCGGAGGATTCAGGTGGGCCGGGGGATGCTGCCTGCCGGGGCGGGGAGCCCTGGGGAGGGATGCGGCCGGGCCGGGGGAC
>VXBA01003555.1:0-22434 GCA_013399895.1 Serilophus lunatus
CCTCCTGGTTTGTGATTGGGTTACTGGTGGACTCAGAGGGGGCACTGGAGGAGCGTTCCCATGTACATCTTCTCTGTGCAGATTCCTCTCCCCTGTAGTTACTGCCCATTTTTGACAATCAAAACAGATCCACAGATCTGATCCAACAAGAAAGGGTCCCTCATGGTACTTAGACTCTAGGGAACAGAGCTGCTGACTCCTCTGATCTTGGGTATAACCTTCTGATTCTATCATTCAGAAAGTGTTAACTTCTCGCTGAAATGCAGGGCACTTTTTTTTTTTTAATGTCTAGCTTTCCTACAATAAAAACACGTCTTAGGGCCCATTTGTTAAGTAAATGACTCTCATCTCCTTCCCCAGAGCCTTATAAATTCATACTGGCTATTTTTCTGCACTTAAGACAGGCAAATATCTTTTAATATGAAGCCAAATGAAGTGCATGCATTGAACTTCCCTCTGTCAACTGCTGGCAAAGATAATTGTCAGGGAAGTTTTGTATCTTTCCAGTAAATGGGCTCAAGGTAATTTTTCCTTAAGATTTTCTTTCAGGGCACATTTCAGTAACTTCTGTGGCTTGGAGCATATGGTGAAAACCTTGAACAGAAGCTAGTGAGGAGCTGCAGTAGAAGATGATTTCCAGGCAATTCAAAACTTCTTGCTAGTTATATAGATTTTTTTTTCTGGATTCTTCCTGAAAAAAATAACCTTTTGACTATTTTCTCTCCTCTTAGTGATATTTTTGAAAGCTTTTGGAGCTCAGTATGGTCCAAGCTTGCCCAGATCCATCTGACAACTGTATCTCCGTATGATTATGGCCGGCCTTGAGGGATAGTCGTCTTATTGTTACAGCCACCAGAACGGTATCTGAAAGGGGCCAGGCTTCCAAGGCTGGCATAAAGCAAGCAACAGGAGTTTGTGTCTGGATGGAGAAGTCCTGTCTCTACTCCTGACCTGCCTCTCCTGAGCACCTCTGAGGGCACGTTCTTCTTTGGGAGGGAACCCCTTGACCTGAATGAAACTATTTTTCACGTGAGATTAAATTGAAGCTGCTTTAGCTAGAGGAAAATAAGTACCTATTCCTTAGAGTGTCCTCAGTACAGCTTAGAACAACCTCCTGCAGTTGGTTCTTTGTGAGCATACTGACATCTCGTGGTTGTGTCTGAAACTGCGACCAGTTCGTGTGCAGAAATTAAGTTTCTGCAAGGGGTAGTTTAATGTTTCTACATAAGTTGCTTTGTTTTGGCTAATTCCAGGAAAGTAGGCCACTGGTAGGTGAAAAAATAGATGTTAAAGTTAAAAAGCAGAAGGTTTGTTTTCCAAACAGCTGTTTCTAAAGTGGCCAAACAGACTCTGAAGCCTGGAACAGTGCAGTTCAGGAATTCAGTCTGACTTGGCTATATTTTCTGTGATTCTAGTTAATGGAATTCTGCTATGCAACAGTTTACTGTAAATGAGAAGGAAGTCAGAAATGTCATTAAACACCACCCACCCNTCAGTCTGACTTGGCTATATTTTCTGTGATTCTAGTTAATGGAATTCTGCTATGCAACAGTTTACTGTAAATGAGAAGGAAGTCAGAAATGTCATTAAACACCCCCACCCCCACCCCCACCCCAAACCTCTCTGCACATAGGACTAAATTTATGCAGCTACTTCCCAGCCATTCTGCATAAGATACAAAAAGCCCAGAGCAGGGACAGAGTCTGAGCTTACCAAGGCATATTCATCACCTGTCTGGTGAAGAACACTGTGGAAAATCATCTTGCATCTAACTTCAGATAATTAATCTGTTTCAAGAAAATTTGGAAGTTGGTCCCTGCTCTTCTCCTGAATGTGTGAGGGAGGACTGTTGTCCCTTATAGGGTCGCAGTGACGCTGGAGGCTTGTGGAGAATGAGGGAAGACCGAGATGGCTCTATCTGCTGTCTCCACAGAGCCAGAAAAAAAGCAGGGCTGAGATGTTAAGGAAGGCTAAGGAAGGCAATAGAAGGAATTTTGAAGCTATACTGCAGGCAGCTCAGTGAAGGGTTTTTCACCGAAGACTGAAAAGGAAGGCCTGGCTAAAAGGCTTTGCAAAAAGTAATCTTGGGAGATGACATGCTCTGTGCTGCTGCTGACCATCACCTAGATGTAGTGCTAAGAAGGGCATCCTTTCCAAGTAGTGATACAAAGGACTACCATAAGGATGGCCAGACTTGCCTTTTCCTCATCCCTTGGCAGGAGATAAACTCCCATGTAATTCAGAACAGTCAACAAAGCACCAGCACCAGTGGAAGCTGACATGAAAGGGAATAGACCAGGATGTGAAGAGGAAATTATTAATTTGTTATGGAGCCACTCTAACTCACCCATACAAGTTGTCACTTCTGGGCTTCATTAAAAAAGACCTTTTTTCCATGACACTACTCACAGGAAGTTGGGGAAATGAGTAACAGGAATGTTTTTAACACCAGCAATGATTATGTCATCAATTCCTAGCTCTGCCACAGAGCAAAAAATGGACTAGGTGTTCACAAAGCAGTCATACATGATGCATGCTAGGTACATATTACAACAGCTGCCATGTTCACACATGGACCTTGTGGATGAACGGAAGCACTTGGCAAAGGCCAAGCCCAGGAAGACTACAGTCCCTGACCATGGGGCGTACTGAAACCCTCAGGGGTCAGTATGCCCTATGCACACCAGCAACTGCTGCACAGGCAGCTGCCCTTCCCCTTTCCTGGCTGGCCTGCATCACTGGCTCCCAGGGAAATAGACTCCAAAACACATAAAGCCAAAACATGCTCATTTCTAAACCTTCTCTCAGCTTGAGGCAGGAGGAAAGTAACCATACTGGGAAGGTAACTATCTGGATGTGTTTAAAAAAAGGCTGGATGTGGCACTTGGTGACATAGTCTAGTTGAGGTGTTAGGGCAAGGATTGTACTCGATGATCTTGGAGGTCTCTTCCAACCTAGCAATTCTGTGATTCTGTGATATCTCAGCATGCAATGAACTGCTGAAACAGAGAAAAGTTCTATTCCTTACAGTCTTTCGTTAGAGATTCAGTGTTTCCTTTCCTTTAAAGAAATTATATTTGTGTCTCTTTTGGACAAATTATCTAGACTAATTTCTGTGTTGATTCAGCATCACTTCTTTCTTCCTTTTTCATATTATGTCTAACCAATTCTGTGAATGCACTAGGACCAGTCAGTGTGCTGGGAAGCAGGTCTAATTTTCATCTCTGACCATCAAAACATGCAGGAATGTCTCCTAAAGCCTAGGTAGCCCTTGTGGATAATTAGGTATGAGGCTTCATCTGAGGCTCAGACTGTAATTACCATCCACATACTGCAACTTGAATTCTCTCTGAGACACTGTAGTTACTGTACAGGGCATGGTGATGGAGGCAAACTGTATGAGGCACAGGGGTTGTACAGAGAAAGAACTGTTGCTTCCACAATTCATTGCCTCCTGAAAAATAAAACTAACAGAGATCTTGTGAGTGAGACTATTCCAGCTTTCTTGTGCTCTCATAGATGCACTGAATTGTTAGTTAGTTACTTCTTTCACTGGCCAGAGGGCATTGGCTGCTTCACCTGAAAAGAGCATTCCAGCTGGGAAATGCTAAAATTAACTTCATGGCTAGAAAGCTCAAAATATTTGCCTCAGAGGGAAGGTGGAAACTGTACTTCTGGTCATTCCTATTAATGCTTAGGGTATGTTGCTTTCAACATCAGCCTTTCAGTAGCTGAGAAGAGTGTTTTAATCTAAGTAAAACTTATCCTGAACTCCTCAGGAAGATGTGACAATGCCTCAGCTCATGCTGGGTCTGCTGCATTTGAGTTATTTTGGGATGAGTTCTCCTAAAAGCACCAGAACTTGCAGGCGAGCAACCTTTAGAGGACTGGAAGGTTTCCCTCAAAAATATGTGAGATTTCACTGTTACAATCTGCATTTATAACGTGTCAGAAAATCCATGCCAGCCTCTCCTCCTGGCTTTCCACCCCAGCTTGGCTGAACCGTAATGATGCCAACAAGAAGGGGTTCTGGCAGGGTGCGCAGTCTCCCACAGCAAACGTTGCTCTGTGTGGGCTTCTTTGATCTGGATGACAGGCAGACTTTGTGACAGAGGAAGAAACAGGCAAATGTCAAGCTGTCATCTCCGGCCAAAAACAAGCTTTCTAGGCAGTGGAGTGCCCAGCTGGGTGGAGAGGCTAACCCCACAGGTTTGGCCTCTTTTGCATCTCTGAAGTGCTCTCCCTAGCTCTGTAATGTAGTTTCTGTGCTTCATGAAATGATCTCAAAGGCCTGTGGGGAAAGGGATCAAAGTAAAGTCACTGCCAAATGTTGTTTCTACTTATAAAGTCCCTCATAAGGGGAAAAATAAGGGCAGCAAATGGAAGTCATACAAAATTGGGACTGGGAAAAGATCTTATCTGCTTCAATGGATTTTGAATCAGCCATTCAGAGCGCTTTATAACTAGATTTTGTCCTCAATGCTTTCACCATAATTCTCTGTCCTTTCACCTGAAATTTCTTGACAACAGCAATTCTGATGGGTATCTCTGCACATGCATCTACTAAGGCCTCATCTGCAGAGCCATTTCTTGTAGCTTAGCTATAATGAAAACGATAACAGATGCTGCAAATGGGTAGACAGAAGAGGGGACAAGAAAAGAGAGGGACAAAGTATTTTCCTGTCTCTCCGGCTTTCAAGACTGTTTAGTCTTCTATCATCCTGAAATGGAGAAGAAAAAGTCTTAAACTTCTGAAAATGAGCAATATTGGGCTGAAACAGAAAGAAATTATTACTGATTTTTAAATGAAAGTGAGTATTTATGGAATCAGATTCCCTTTGCATAAACATAATTTTAAAGTGTTGAAATTGTCCAATTTGACAGCTCGTGTTTTAAAACATACATTTTGTTGAAGTCTGAAAACAGACTAATCTTTCTGGAAAAGACTTAATGGAGAAATTCCATTTCTCATTGCCTACTCTGCAGTGCATCCCTTTACTCTGCTTCCTAGACTATAAGGACATATGCCAGCAAGCAGAAGTGACTAGCTGCTTGGTTTATTGACTTCATTTACCTCATTTGTCTTGCTTATTTCAAATCACTTGCAGGCAAAATAAAAAATATTTAATTATCTCAGTGACTGATGGTTGCTCAGATTCTGCTCAGAGCCTTTGGGTACCAGAGCAGCTTCAAATGTTATGACATCTTTGAATATTTGTAGCCTGCCTAATTTTAAGCCTTTCTTGTATATATCTCTGCCAAAAAAAAACCCCAAAACAAAAACCAAACTAAACTCAAACTCAGACAAACAAACCACAACACAAAACAACCAACCATGCAATAATATTTTACAAATTTTTATTTTTTTTCCTTTCTGGTATATTATAAAGCAATACTACTCCTTAGTTTTAATCAGTCTTCAGTGGGCATCACAAGTACATAGTGTTCAGCAGAATCAGATGGGCCACTGCAGAAATTGGTCTTTTTCAGGTTTGGATCACATTTTAAGAGAGCATTTGTGTTAGTGACTTCCAAGAAACTGCTGTTGCTTGCAGACTGTCAGCAGTTTCACCAGAGCATCACCAGAGGGTAGCAGGACGCTTTGCTGCGGCTACTGCTCCTGTATTGCAGAGCTGAGCTTGCACAGACACTCCACCTCACCTGCCCTTCATTATTCTCTTGATCCACAAGAGATGTTAACCTTCTGAAACAGTAAACATTATTTACTGTCTTTATTCTTTTGAAAGACAGCACGGAAAATTTTGACTGAAGTCCCCACTAGAAGAGTTTTGGTTGTCAGTCTTGCATGATAGTGTGCATTGCTGGTCAGGTTTAGTGGGAAGACTAGACTCACTCTTCTCACGCATTTGCAATAGCATTTACCATTCTCTCACCTCCTAGTTTCAAGGGCAAAATCACTGATATAGAAGCCTGTCTTCTATACTTTTTTAGAGTTGCCTCTATGGAAAGCAGTTGCTAGAATGCTAGTTTCCATGATGCAGTTTGCACAGCTTTGCACAGTTGCTGTTTACTTGGGAGTATTTGCAGGACCCAAGGTACCTGCTTCTACACAGCAGTGCATAACTTGCTTTCTTTTTGGCATTGATGGTCTTGCATGGCTTCTAGGATCAAAGTGATTCTTGTCAAGAAAGTATGAAAATGAGCAAAAGAGAAAGCCATGGATATCTCCCAAGAACTTCAATGCACTTAAAACAGTCTCCACTCATTGGCATAGAGAACCACAATGTTCATTGGTGCACTGACACGTTGACACTGCTGCTTTTGCAGGCTTAATTTGGGAATGTCTAGGAACAGCCGTGCAGAAGGGGAGGACCAGCCGGGATGGAGATATTCAGGTGATCTACCAGCTACTACACCAGTCTGTTGTGGCTTTGCTGGACTAAGTCCTTCCTAGGTAACCTTTTCTCCCTGGAGGAAAGGAGGTATTTTCTGCTCATGAAAAAAAAAAATGCTATGGGCTTTAGCTGATGTTTGGCAACTGGATCTTTCACCTGTGACTTGAAGAGTTTTGGTCAGTTTCCACTAGAAGATGCTGTAGTCTCACCAGGAAGAAGAGTCTGTTGCTGTTACAAGGGCAAAGATACACTCTTAATTTTAACCACAAATTTAGCTGAAGCACTGTTTCCACTCATCCATTCACATCCAAAACCTAGTCTTCCATCCTGAACTAAGGGTAGTCTAAGTGCATTATGCATTCTGCATAAATGACAAAATGTTTGAGCCCAGATGACCACGCATCTATTTAACGATATTCTAGCCTCAGTGGCAGCAGACTTCTAGTGCTAGCCTGAAGTCCCATCTCTTCTCTCTCATCCTCCTTTCTTTGGCATGGGACATTATCTTGGGTATCCTAACATCAGAGTTCGATGGTGTATTTCCAGGATATGTCTGCTGCAGCAAAGCAGGGCAGATGTCAAAAAATCCTGCTTCATTTAGCCAAAAGCTGAAACAATTCTTCTGGTAAATCTGTGAAGTGGTAGCAACGGGGGCCATAATTTTAGGAAAATGAACCTAAATTTTGATCTCTTATGTTGTAGTCACTGGGGAAAAAGTGACAGAAAGGGAAGTTGTGCACACATCCTCTGTGAGTGACTTCCCTATTGACACTCTCATTGAGAGTAACTTCTGCCAAATGCTGTTTACTTTTTTCTGTCAAATCTGTCTGAATTAATCACAAGCAATTCAACTGAAAAGTGAGATTTGTTCTCCTCTGCTTGCTAAGTGACACACAGACTGAGTGTGAGAAACAGCCTGACAATGACTCTATCAGGAATCCTGCGTCAGTACACAGCTGAAAAATAGAAGACACTTTGCCAAGTCTCCATCTTAGCCCATGGTCTCTTCTACTGCTCTCCCATGGGTGCAGTTATATGGCCAGAGCATGGAGAAGGCTTTGCTCTACAGAATTCTCATCTGTGTAGCTGTTCTTCCACTGCTGGAAGATTCAAAAGAGAATTAAGCCAAGAATCTTACTTCAGCCTAAGATGGTCACACATATCTTAGGACTGAGAGAAATTAAGCCTGAATGGCAAAAGATACGAATTTGGGAGCATGCAACCCTTGTGGACTACAAAAATGTGAGGGAGTGGTACATGAGATTAAATTAATTATGTTCATTTCCAGGATTACAAAAACTGTTGCAGACTTCAATGCTGTCTTCATGGGGTAGCTGGACTCTAGAAGTCACTCATCCTGTGAACATCTCCTTTTCTACAGTGATATATTTGGTATAAATGGTTGATATTTTCTTCTGCCTTTACAGATTAAACAAGGAATTCTTCTTACCACACTTACTTAAAGTTATGTCACAAAAAAGAAATGCACTCTGAAAGAGAGTTTTTATTTCCTCTCTTCTTTTCTCAAGACATCTAAGTCAAACATGTTTACAGAATCACAGAATCAATTAGGTTGGAAAAGATCTCTGAGATCCTCAAGTCCAACCTTTGACCTAACACTACCTTATCAACTGGACCATGGCACTCAGTGCCACATCCAGTCCTTTCTGAAATACCTCTAGGGACAGTGGCTCTACTATGTCCCTGGGCAGCCCATTCCAATTCCAAATCACTCTCTCTGTAAAGAATTTCTTCCTATTGTCTAACCTAAACCTCCCTTGGCATAGTTTAAGCCTGTGGCCTCTTGTCCTACTGCTGGTTGTCTGGGAGAAGAGACCAACCTCCACCAGGCTACAACCTCCTGTCAGGCAGTTGTAGAGGGCAATAAGGTCTCCCCTGAGCCTCCTCCAGGCTAAACAACTCCAGCTCCCTTAGTCTCACCTCACAGGACTTGTGCTGCAGCCTCTTCACCATCCTCATTGCCGTTCTTTGGACATGCTCTAGTACCTCAACATCCTTCCTAAACTGAGGGGCCCAGAAGTGAACACAGTACCCAAGGCATGGCCTAGCCAGTGGTGAGTGCAGTCCTGCTCACACTATTCCTCATCAAAGCCAGGATGCCTTCTTGGCTTTCTTGGCCACCTGGGCACACTGCGGGATCATGTTCAGTTTCCTGTCAGTCTGTACCCCCAAGTCCCTTTCTGCCCGGCTGCTCTCCAGCCACTCTGTTCCCAGCCTTATGCTTTAACTGTAAGCATAAGAGGAGAATTTTAGCAGGTTAAGTGAGCTCAGATGCTAACACATGAACAGTCAAAGCAGTTCTCTGGAAGCCCCTGGTCTTCCCTGTAGGCTACATATGTCTTAGGCAACCATCATCAACCACCACTGCTTTTTTTATTCCCCATAAACTTTCTACAGTACATAGGTCTATATGAGAATGAATTGTAAGAGACAAAAGGTCTTTCCACTTGATTCCTATATGGGGTACATTGTAGTTACTGTGTTGGTTCTCCTCTACCTGCCTAGCTCCTTTATTTAAGAGTTAGGGCAAGGAAATTTCATAAAGCAACAGAAAGACAGAAATATTGGGAATTAACTGTGTCACAGTCTCAGAAATCTAGAGGATTTTGCACAGCCATCCTCTGCCTTTGCACTGCTTGTCAGTTTGACAGAAAGAGCTAATTCTATGCAAAGACACTTTATGATTTAACTGACATTAGTATGGTGAAAATCTGTTTGTTCTCTGCACCTCAAAATCTCTAAGCCAAGTATCATGGCTGTGATCCAGACAAGCTTTTAGTATGAATGTACACTCTAAGCGTGTGCATCATGTTATCGGATGCAAGCACTAGCATAGATAAGAGCCACCACAACAGAAATGTTCTCTAGATTGCATATATAAGAATTCATCTCATCAAAATGGATGCTGAGTATCCTCTCTGCATGCACTTTGCATTGTTCATCACTTGAACGGAAAGCTTCTTCAAGAATTTTTTTGCTATCGAGCAAGTAGGGCCAAAGGGAAACAGATCAAGAAATGCCCCTGAAAACATGTACAGTCACAATTTCAAGTTACCATGAACTTGTATGAAGTCTATACAAACGTTAATGTAGTTAAGTTAATGTAGTGAGGCTTGTTCTGCTTTATTTTTGGAAGCTGGGTGGTGTTCCTCCACTGCTGTTTCCAAATCTTTTCTGTTGTCTGTACAGGCCTCTCAGGCTATCTCATCTCTTGGGTGGTATCTCTAGGTCTGTTTGCTGTTCCAAGGCTCTTACCTAATAATTGTAATGTTTAAACAATGTCCCTGTGAGTGAGCTTTCCTTCCCTGTCTGTCTTAGAGACAGGTGGGAAACAGACTTTCAGCTTTCAGATATGCACTATTCCGCTCTTGCTGACTCTGTCCAGGTTAGCAAACACACTCAAGAACACAACTTCTGTGATGACAAGCTAGATATGGCTTACAACAGAACATGTCCTGCTGCATTAGTAAATGGCTTGTTTTACGATAAACTGTAAAGCTACTATATCATGTTTGTTGTACTTTGAGACACCTGAATGAAACAAGACTTTCCATCTTGTCACTGTTGAACAGCTGTGCTAAAAGTATTGACCTGCTTACAAGTGGGGAAACATTCCACTTATGTAAACAGCAGAGAAGTAGTTTTCTCCTCTGCATTCCTAGAGTAAGCTGGGTTTAGCTGAGTCCATAACTTCCGTGTGTGCTCTTCCATTTACTGTTTCCACAGCTAGCGATTTTCAGAATCTTACTCATGTAGTGAGTATAGTAGAGATCAAAAAGGGGAATGAAAGAATGTATTTTGTTGGTTTAAATCGGTTGCCTCACATTTCAAGTCTATTGCCTTTAGCCCATGAATTATTAGCAGTAGTAATTCTCGATCCTCTACACTTCCACTTTATATAGTTGTGTTCTCAATCACTGTGTGCCCAGAAGCAAGAGTTATTTCCAATACACAATGATTTTTCCATTCTGTTGTTTGGTTTGACTTTGAGATGAGTCAAGAAAATAGGCATATAATAATACTGGACTTTAATGCTTTTTATTCTATTTTCTTTCTGTAGCTATAAGAGGAAGCTGAAAGGATTCCTTTTTTATTTTTCCCACAATGGATACAGGGATCTGAAATTCACGAAGAGCAAGAATGCAGTCACAACAACGCACAGAGCACTCTCTTTTTCCTTCGTTTGGATTAGATCTCCATGTGGACCACATCAAGAGAAGGCAGGTGGAAATTATGTTTAAAGTAAAAATACAGATCTGAGAGTCTTCTTCTGCAGCTCAACTTCATTTCTTCATTCATTCATTCATTTAGGGATGCTGTCTGCAGTGTAATTGCAATCCAGTTCTACATCCATCCTACTAAACTGACTGTACTATATTAACAAAAATGTTATAAATTTTCTGGTTCACTGCCTTTTAAAATTCATCTTTAACAAATAACCACTGGTCTTCTAAACTAGAGTGAAACTGCTTCATCTCGTCTTGACTCTTTCAGATGTATTTCAGGCAAAAGGCAGAGCAGAAGAGACATCTCAATTTCACCTATTTGATAACTAGTGTCTGTAGAGTCCTCAAAGTAAGGCTTCTCTGGAATGTCAGAGATAATGAAAGACACACATAACTAAACAAACAGCTCAGAATAATAAACTGATCCATGCAATTTCCTGTATTGTCTCTTTGGAGTCAGTGGGCTCATGAGGTTCCTAAGTGAGCAGGAAAAAGACAAATAGTTCAGCCAAAAAGAGGGGCAGCACCATAAAACACTGCAAAAGATGTGTCAGCTGCAGTGGTGTTATTCCACCTTTTCAACTTGCAATCAAAATTGAGATTAGCAGAAAAAAAAGAAGCAATGTGCAAAGTTTGATGGATGTGTGTGTCAAGGCACGCTCAGAAGTACCAGTTCTACTTTGGCCCTAGCATTAGCATTTATTCTGCAGATAAAGTGTGGGAAATACATTATGAAAACTTACTTTTCAGGTTTCATTTCAAATAAACATATGGAATTAGGGGCCACGTTCTCAAATGTTGAATACTGCCCTCTTTCTACTGAAACCAGGGTGTTGCATTGAAAGGTGTATTATTTTGCATGATGGAACTTATCTGAGTAGTATGTAGCCCTTTTGCAACCAGAATATATTCCTAAAACTTTTGAAGTGGTTTTAAATAAAGGATTAAGGTAGAAGCCAGAGATTGCATGTTTCCCATTGCTCTCTGAAAAAATGGTGTTCTAGACACAATACAAACTTTAAAACACTTGGAAGGCAAAAGCAGCAGAGCTTGCCAGAGGACGACTGTTTCATAACAGCTCTCAAGGTTTCAAAACTTGTTTTCAAAACCAAAACTCTTCCAGTGCTTTCAGGAGATGGAATCATAACAAAATGGATCTCCCCAGACACAGAAGTCCTCCATGTCTCAGCAGTAAATATTGAATGTTCAGCTCAAGAATCCTTTCAAACTGCGTGCAAGATTTTGTCCAAAATCATCTTTTGTTAAATGACAACATTTTGAAAGCGTTTGGGTACATCTAGTGAGTCTATCAGCTTTAAACCAAGTGCTGCTTTGTGAATCTGGCAGAAGTTGAGTGTTCCACCACAAAGGCCCCAACCCAAAAGCAAAGTTGACAATAGAAACACTCTGGATAACTTTTCTAGGATATGACTTTTTTTTTCTTATATTTCTTAGTCTTTTCTAAGTCCTACATTTATTGTCTGAATACAGTTCTTCTTGTTTCTCTTGAAAACTAACATCCTGTGATGAGGTGAGCATGAGCACGTAGAAAAGCCATACGCTTTCCAGAAAAATACATGCACTCCACGCTGCTTTTATTTGTTCTCATAGTGTAACAGCACATTTTGTATGCTCTGTATGTTCACTCATAGGATGCCAAAACCTTTGCTGGTGAACTTATCATCTTGCCATTTAACCTTTTGCCACAACTATGCACACTATTTAACAAACTAGACCAAGGAAGTCAAAGTTTTTAGGCATACTTGTGCAGTGATCTTAGCATTTTAATGTGTAAGTGGTCAAATCCTTCTATATTCAAAGCCCAGAAAAATAAATGAGCTTTCCCATTTTGCTTCATGTGACTGTTAAAGATTGTTTTATGAAACAACAATCATTTTGACTTTCCAAGGTCATATGCATGTTAGTGACAGGATTCAAATATAAAATGTCAGTGCACTCTTAATTAAGTCAAGATGTCTGAGCAAAATTCCTTCTGTCCAAAGCATCCTCTTATTCCATATGTACGATAATTAAAATAAATTATGCCCATGAGAAAAACCATGATCTAAAATCCCATTTATCTAAATAAGTTCCAAATCCCTCCTTGTTGTGTTCAGCTGAAGTTCATCTGTCTTTATTTGCAACTGATTGGTCTCTACTTAAGCTTAGTGCAGTGAGTTGAGGGGGAGGGGTTTGCCTTTGTACCCTTCATGATTAGGTTTACATCACTGGAAATAGGAATCCTTAGCCCGTTCTGCTTTCCAGCTGCCCTCATGCTCTTTATCTTAATCTTTGCTAATGACCTTTTAGGCCTCCATATTTGGCTATCCTTAAGAAGCAACAATCCAGAGAATCATCAATAGGTCCATCTTCACCCTGAGGTTATAAGGTGAGGCAATAATTAGGTTGCAGGGAAACATCTCACTTCTGTCATAGGTATAGCAATGGACAGTACCCTCCATCCCTTCTGTACTCTGGGGAGATGGCTTGAAACAAGCAGTAATGCCAAAGACACAGGAGGAGAATTAAATGCTCTAGTATTTATTTTTCTGATACTTCATTTCCTGTTCTTCCTTTTCAATATTCACATTAGATAGTTCCTCCAGGTCTACTGCATTCTATGGCATTTTTCACTACTAGTAACCGTATGCACATATAATGATATATTCAACACTATAAAAGATGGTTGATCTTAGCCTTTAAAACTGGAAAAGCACTCTCCTTTCATTCCTGTCCTCTGCAGTAAGAAAACCAGCCTCCATACATAAGAGCAATTGTTTCTCTTACCCCTCACAGCTTCTTCCCTCTTATATTCTGTGTCTTTCTTTGCTGTTTTCTGTGGGGGATAGAGGGTTGCCCCTAAATTTTAATACTGTAGGAAGATGTTCCCTTACTGTATACTCTGAAATGTGCTTGCAGGAAAAAGAAGCAAAAGTAAACAATGAAAATGAAATGAAATGAAATGAAATAATGAAATGAAATGAAAAAACTTTCTTATTTTCATTTAATGGAGGGGAATAAACCTGATGCTTAGTTGGGTCTAACAACATTTATTATTTTAAAAGGTTCTTGCTTGCTGGTTTGTAACATATGCAGATGATAATAAATTAACAAAATTTAGTATAAGAAATTAGCAGGTTTTAAACCTCAGAGTATTCTTTTCCCTTTCGCTAACAACATCAAGCAATTTGCATTATTATCTCCATTTCAGTTCTGCAAACTTTAATTTTGGAATTGAAATTTTGTACTCCTTCTCTAAATCCAACTATTTAATGACTTCAGAGTGAATTTTAACTGTCACTTAACTTGGCTTTGATTTTGAGTTTTTTATCATGCGTGTCTTTCCTGACCCAGGTAATGTACCTGAGCATTAAATGCATGTATGCATATCAATTTCTTTATGATTTTCTGTAGGCATACTGGCAACTCCTGCAGCTGTGAACTTGAGCTTGCATAGGACAGAACAAAGGAAAGAAGAAAAACTGATCAATTTGGTGCTCATAAATCTATGGGAATTTAAGAAACATATGCAGTATCATAACTAATTACTTTTTTAATTATACCTTAGTAGTAAAATTAATTTTGAGATTTCAGGCAGCTTTGGGCTTCTTCACTCTTGTCTAAGTAGGTTTTTTTTCAGGGTTTGACAAATACAGGGAGCTTTAAAAAAAAGCATAGCATGTGAATGTCATTACACTTCATTTTTTAACATTTAAACGTTCCCAAGTTTTAATAAACAGTGTGGATTTGTGATACACTGTATTCTTTTTTCTTATGTATTTTTTCAAATGCAATACTATTACACTTCTAATCAGTTTATTTTTGCACATGGAACATGAAAATCTGCAAAATACTTAGTCACAGAAATTAGGAAATTCTTAGATGGAACAAGGTGCTTTGGCTTCCTATAGTTCTTGAAGGGCTTATCACCTAAATGAGGAGAAATCCTAGAAAGAAAGACTTTTTTTTCAGTCGTTGTGGTAAGAGGTCTGAACATTCATTTAGAATGATTCTGCTGTTTCTTTGTTCTTCTAATTTTAAATAAGTAAGATTTGTACCAAATTTTTTTATCCAAATCACCATGTCTACTTGAAAGTTACGGTTCTCATGAACAATGACAAGAGGAAAAATGAAAGTAAGCTTCTGCTAACATGGGTCTAGCACATAGAAGCGGAGGAAAAAGATGATCTTATCCTCAGCAAAAAGCACCAGTTTATGGTTGGCCCCTAGTGAAACTGATGTGCTTTAAGGTGGCTAATTTACAGAAATGGCTAGTCGCTCTGGGTTCCAACTCTGTCAGTTATATTCAAAGAATTAACATATACTGTTTCTTTGGAAGGGCAGGGAAAGCCACTGCTAGGAACATGTCTGTTGTTGAAGATACTAACACTGAAGACTATGCGCCCCCATTATTTTCATTAAAGAATAAAATCAGTTCTAAAAGTTTTACTCTTTCCTTTTTAAGTTACATGATATCATACAACCTGTAAGCACCTCAATCAGCTCCATGAAATATGTGTGATCCTTGGGCTGACACTTGAACGTGCACAAATGAATCAACACAACAACAAAAAGGGAAGCAATTCTTGTACATCTAGAGAACAAAAAATGTGTTCCTTCTGGAATGATTTTGCAAGTATGTGTAATCAATTGTAAATAATTAGGAAAAGTTAGTTTTCATAAACAAGAAGCTTTGAGTGTAAAACGCAGTTTAAGGTGGGGTAAAATAAGCCATTGCTTTCATTCACAAAGAGAGTTTTCAAATCAGTTATGTTCTCTTATGACACTTCTGCTGATGTCAAGGAAGACATTTTAAGGATTGTATCTAACAAGGAATTCTGTCAATTTTATTGGCTCATTTTGTGAATAACAGTGTCTTAAAGGTAATAACAGAAATTGTCTCCATTTTCTTGGTGTGAATATAAGAAAAGTCTGAGTCTACTCCAAATTAAAATTAGAATTTAGAATAAATTTAGAAGCCTGTACAGGTGCCATCTGCTATTTGGAGACCTGAAGGAGATATTTGAAAGACCAGAATACAGCCTGATTACTGAAAACTGCTATAATGGTTATGGTACTGATATGTTTAAAAGAGGAAGCAAAATCAAGAGCATATGTTTTGTGTGCACATTCAAATAATGAGGAGGGAAAATGCAAATACTAAGCTTGGAAGGAGAAATGAAATCACCAGTGGGCAGGAAAGAAAAAAAAAAATAGAGCCAAAGTGCCTCTACATACAACACATTATAAAGAACCTTTAGTTCCTACCTAATGGCTACTAACAAAGCCTGGAATTTCCCTCCCAACATGTGAACAGGCATTATTTATATCCTCTTGGATAACTTCTGCACAGTGCCCTAAGTGATTCCATCCCACATTTCCAGTAAAAATGTGTGTTTAAACCTTCACTATAATTTTAAGAGGCCTGATCTAAGCCAAACTTGAAGTAGATCAATTCTCTTAGAAGTCCATGAGCCAAGCAACGTATACCAGGATCCACCAGGCTATTATAACCCATCTAGAAAATAGGGTTGTAGCGTCCCGGATTGTCGGTCCTGCCGACTTGTAATCCAAATTATTTGTGGAAATAAGAGAAGACGCAATCATGCAATTTTGTCCAAGTTTTGGAGGCTGAATGCTCCTATTTCTTCATGATACATGTTTTTATAGCTCATTTAAACACCATGCCCAAACCCCTGACTGGTCAGTTCAAACATAGCCTTTCTTCTCATTGGTGCTACCTAAACATAGGATCTGATATCTGGTAGGCTGGTGTGTTGTTCCTGTGCTCAGCTGCTCCCGTGCTGAACCCCTTTGTTCTCAGCCCGGGGGAGAGGCTCTATTTTTCCATTCCTCAAGGTTGCCAGCGGCTTTGAGAATGTTCTCAGCCCTCACACTGGATGATGAAGACTGCAAAGCTGCAAAAAGCAATAGGTTCTAAAAGAAGCTGAGCTTGGCCAAGCAGTGTTATTTAGTTCATGGCACTGATAACAGCTCTGTAACCTGGAATGTCTGAGAATGAGACACTACTGAAGTAGAAGAAAGGTCCAGTCTGCTAGCTACCCTCAGCCAAAGCTCCTCCCTCCTTAACCATCTTTTTCCTTGCCCACAGCACTTGTTACATAGAAGGTCTTCATGAATCACAAAGACTAAATCACAGCAAGGGAATGGAGATCCTTAGATCAAATCTATCCAAAAGCTGAGTTTTTAATGCAAAGTAAATAAGCAATTGAATCACATAAACTTCAGTGAACATGAGACTGAAGGCCAAAATGAAATAATAATTTCTTTAAAACATAGTTTTAATTAATTGTGCTTGCAACAAGAACAGAGCACAAAGGTACACATAAGTAGAACAGCTTTATAAAAAGAGTAGTACCACTGAGTTGACTAGACATGACTTTTTGCAGCGGTTTAGCACCACTGTTTTAACTAGGGGCATGTTCAACAGTGATGAGAAGACTTAATTTAAACAACAGGGAAACAGTTTATTCGTCTGGAGCTCAACCAAAGAAAAGACAACAGTTTAAGGGAACTCCAGACTTAACACAGAGTTACACCTGACAAAGAACCACGCAAGAAAAGGAAAAGTGAAAAAAGGAAATAAGGGAACTGCTTTTCAAAGGCCAGGCAGGCTGGCCAAAGAGAAGCAGTGGAGAGGGAAAGCCGCTCCTCTTCTCTCTCTCTGTCTCCTTCTGATGGTAACTGCTCCCAGCCCTTGAAGTCTCTGCAAAACACAAAAATGAAAAGCACCCCTCTCGAACCCAGGGACGCTATTTGGGGAAGCCTTTCACTTGCGGTTATGCTGGCTTGGCTCTGGTGCTGATGGAGGTGGGCAGAGTCAAGCCGCGGGGCCTGGAAGTCGGAGAAGAGGGGCCGTGCTGCTGTCTCCAGCTCGCAGGAAGCCAAAGAGAGGGAGCTTCCATTTCTTCAGGCTTTTAAGCTCTCCAAGTCCCGCGAGAATCTCGCCGTCTTCTTCCTGGCTTCGCCTCTTCGGATTGGCCAGCGGTCCGGGCTCCACCCCTCCTTCCAAGATCTTCGGCTCCAGCAAAATGGCGGTTCCCACCAAAATCGCGAGCCTGCCGCTTCCTGGTGCCATGTTTTTTACCAGCCACAGGCTGGCTGCCGCCTCTCCAGGGCACATGCCATCTGTGGGAACCACCAAACAGGGGTCCCCGAGGCTGACTGGGACCACAGGAGCTGCCTAGAGCAGCCACCGTGCCCTCACTGCTGCGTGGGGTCCGTTCCCGGGGCTGCTGCGACTGCGGGACCTCTTGCCAGGCTCTGTTGTGGCAGTGTGGGGGGCCAGCGCAGCCACCGGGGCACTTTTGTAGCGGCACGGGGCCAACAGAGCTGCTGCTGACTGCCAGCCACCAGCCATGGTGGCCGGGCGCCGCTGCCAGAGCCCACTGCAAACACCCAGGATCGGGCGGCCGCCACCTGAGGGAGAGGCAGGGAATGGCGCAGCAACTGTCTCTCCCTGGTGCGAGGACTGCGCCCCAGGCAGCAGCTGGCTGGTGCCAGGCTCTGCTCCATGCAGAGAGGGACTCGATCCCACAGCAGCGCGGCTGCTGCCGCCGAGAATCGCTGCCAGGAAGGCATGCGTGCAACAGCAGCCACCCCCGGCCAGCGCCTCCCGCCCGCAGCCACCGTGAGGGGAACCCGCATCTTCGCTACTGCCCGCATGGCCGAGCTGGGTCTGTGCAGGAACTAGACCCACCGCACGCGCCGATCACACATGCAGCTGCTGGCAGCGGCCCTGCTCCCGCCTCTGCTCCTCCACCGCGTTTCAGTAAGTTTCTGCCAAGAAAACTGTGGGGAGACAGCCGGGGCAACCCCCCTCGCCTCTCCCCTGGCCAGCTCCAAAGGGCAAGGTGGCAGAGGAGAGCAAGGGAAGGTTATTAAGGGAAAAAAAAACAGGATTTATAACAGAACGGGGAGCCAACAAACCATCTAAAAGGAACATCCCTTTCCCTTCCCTCTCCCTCTAAGACCTCCCAACACCCTTCCCTCCAGAGGACTCAGCACCTCCCCCCACCTCCCTCTCCCAAACCCCCACAGTTTTCAACATGGCTTATTTCTTGCACACCTCAGGTAATTTCAGTGAGGAAAAAAAATCTGATTTGTGACAAAAATGGGTTTGTACAACATACAATAAATTTATTCTACATCTTTTTCCCCAAGATTCATTAACGAGTAGTGACAGTGCTGGCACATACAGCAATTTTTTCCAGGTACTTATTTGAGTTTTTAGTACAAATTTTCCATTGACAAAAACTGCACAACTCATCTTCTACCATACTCTTTGTAAAGGGACAGTAATTAACTTTATTGATTGCTTTTCTGATCATAATTTTCGTTTTATTTCAGTTGAAGATCATGCTTCTTGAAAAAGTTTGTCTAATGGCAAACATTAAAACCAATAGAAGTGAGAGCATATGTTAACTGAACTAGATGCATCTAACCCCCTCTTCCTTTATGGTCATGCAATACTGACCTGCTGACACATACACAGGAAATCTTTGTGGCAAGTAGATAAAATACAAGACCATGGAAAAGGTACATAGCAAGATAGAGTCCCAGACATGATTACTGTACAGAGAGTGGAGTATGGAAACCATATAGCTCTTGATACTAATGTGTCTTCGTGCATCAGGCAGACAGACTTGAGGCCATCACTTAGATGGACACATGTATAACATTTAGATGAATAGGTAGAACATTTAGATGACTAGCTTCAGG
Organism: Serilophus lunatus; assembly: GCA_013399895.1. Lineage (NCBI taxonomy): Eukaryota > Metazoa > Chordata > Aves > Passeriformes > Eurylaimidae > Serilophus > Serilophus lunatus. The sequence continues at coordinate 19,346 of VXBA01003555.1, forward strand.
CTCAAATCTGGGCTTCTGAAACTGTGTCAACTGCCCTGTCTCAATTTGTTTCACTGATTTTGAGAATGGGTCCACATTTTTGTGTCTTTCTTAGCCCTTACTATTACAAAATTTCCATCAGTAATAAGGATGAAATATGCTTGAATACACAGGGAACAATTACTCCCAAAATATTTGGTCTCTGTTTGAGTTCCCTGATGTTTATTTCTGTCTTGCTGAAATTTTATATTATCTAGCCTTTGTTAACCACAAAGGAAACAAGACACAATTTTAACAGTAGGAGGATATAACCTGAATATCCTTTCAACCAGAAAAAAACCCACATGAACCAAATAGGTCAGACTGCTAAAAAGAATACTAAGCTTACAGCAACACTTTTTTAGTTTAACTGCTGCAAACACATAGACTTTTAGTGTGATTTCAAGTGGGCGAGGGAGCCAAACGCAAAACACACCATGTCCTCCTTTATATTTGCTTTAACTTTTGATAGGCTGATGAAAGGGACATGGCATGGTTGCATGCATGACTTCAAAGAAGGGTTTGTAAGCTCTTGGAGTGCTAGGTGTACCTGCTGTTAGGACAGAAAAGATGCAGCAGATGTCTGGAAGAGGGTAGGATGGAGGCTGACGCTCTTCCAGCTGTCCCAGTATTGTGACATGATTGCTGGCAAGGAAGCACTGATGCTGTCCTCATTAATGTGTAAAAGAGGTAACTGGACCTTCCTACTGCTCTAGATTTTATTTCAGTTTTTGCCTACTCCCATTTTAACATCCTGAGCTCAGTGTTAATTATTTCTGCTGTCCCTAAAGTTAGCTAAAGACCTTTTTTTTAACAGGAGAAAGAAGAACACATTCTCTCCCCAGCCTTGTGTATTTCTTTTTCTTGGCACTGTGTTTTGAAGAGCTCTTTGTCCTAGATGCATATCACTGTAATTCTGAAAACATTTCCATTTTTCATGTCTTCAGTCCTGGGCTGGCTTAATTTCAAAAAAATATTTTGTGTGATATGCACATGAACTGTAATACAAAGGGAGAGTGAGGTTATATGAATATAATATAATCCATATTAGACTAGACTAAGGATCTATGTTTGAATATTCTTTTTAACTAATACATTTTAGGACACAGATTAAAGTTAGGCAAGTGTAGTTAATACTCTCTTAAAATCTGAGATCTTCTCCATGGACACCGCCTTGTCGTGAGGGAGAAGCTTGTGTGCCCTTATGAGTTTGCAAGCTATACTGGTGTTGGCTTATGCCTCCAGTACGGTCTCCCGTGCCAGACAGGTCTCAACTGAAGGGTTGGACTAAGTATGTCCGCGGGTAGGATGGGCTCGCCAGCCTCCTGGCAACCATCCTAGGAGAAGGACAACTCTAACCCCAAACCTGGGCAGATGGAGCTCATTTAGCCCTGTAAGGCCATCCATCTCAGAGAAGGATATTCTAACTAAGCCTACATCCTGAGGCCTTCATTGTCACTATCCAAGCTTGCTAGGTCCTGGCAGATGAATCTTAGGAGTAAAGGGTAGGGCCAGTTCGGTGCGTGCTGAGACTCACCTAAAAAAATCCATTGTGCAGGCTAAAAGGGTACACTCACATTTGTAAAGTCCAGTAGTGACAGATGAGGGACGAAACAGCAGGTGATAAGGTGCACTGGAAGCTGCAGACCCAACTCTGCATGCAGGCAGTTCAAAACATTGGTTGCTTGAGACTGACTCTGGAGATGACAGTCTTGTTCGGCAACATCCTGAATGACCAAGCAGCCTTTTTCAAGGACAGCACTGGTTGCTTCACATGGAGAGGGGCCTAGAAAAGGTGGCCTAATCAAACTTCATCTCCACGCTCCACCCAGTTGGCTAACTGTGGCCAACGGGCATCTTCTGATGTGGTTGAACAAACAAAAAGAGACAAAGGCATACACCTCCCTCCAGAGGTGTGTCCAGATTGACACTCACATGTTGGAACATTAGAACCATGCGTGATACTGCAGATAGTGGGCATCCTGAGCGTCATTCTGCCCTAATTGCCCACAAACTATCACAACTTAACATCGACATTGCTGCTCAGTGAAGTTCGTGTCCAGGAGGAAGGCAGCGTCAAAGAACATGGTGCTGGCTACACACTGTATTGGTCAGGCAAACCCAAAACCAAAAGTCACCTTTCAGGGGTAGGTTTCATGATTAAAAACTCCATCACCTCCAAACCTGAAAATTTGTTGGTAGGTCATTCCAATCGCATTAACTCCCTACACCTCCCACTACACAACAAGCAACATGTTGTTCTCTTCAGCATATATGCCCCAACTCTCCAAGCTGACCCTGCAGAAAAGGACAAATTCCACACCAACCTGTGCCGTCTCACTCAAAAGGCTCCTGCAGATAATAGGATCATAATCCTTGGTGAATTCAACACCAGAGTAGGAAAGAACTCTGAAGCCTGGAAAGGAGTACTTGGCAAGCATGGTGTTGGGAACTGCAATGACAATGGATGTCTCTTGCTAGTGTTTTGTGCAGAGCAGCAGCTCATCATCACCAACACTATCTTTCAGCAGGAAGACAGCTTGAAGACAACCTGGATACATCCTCGATCCAAGCACTTCATTGACTATGTCTTAGTGCACCAGAGAAATGTTCATGATGTCAGCCATATCCGAGTGAAGCCTAATGCAGAATGTCAGACCACCGTCTTGTGCAATGCAAACTTAACCTCCACTTTAGGCCCAAACTTAAGGGGGGGTGGCATTCCAAGGAGGAGGCTCCAAGTTAACAATCTTCAAACCACTACAGTGGAAGACAGCTTCCAGGTAAACCTTCAAACTAGACTTGAAGACCATCCCATACATCCCTCTCCTGAAGCACTTTGGCAACATATTAAAAATAGCATCCTCCAGTCTTCTGAAGAATCCTTAGGGTTCTCCTCCAAGAAAAAAAAAAACTGGTTTGATGAAAACAATCAAGAGATCCAGGAATTGTTGACAGAGAACTGCTCACCAAGCACACCTCACTCAGCCATCTTGCCATGTAAGAAAAGCAGCCTTTTGTCTTGAATGCAGTAAGTTCCAACAGAAGCTTTGAGACGTCCAGAACAAGTG
>VXBA01003558.1:0-23618 GCA_013399895.1 Serilophus lunatus
TCGTTCACAAAGCCTAGCCATGAGGATGACACAGTGTATTATTTTGTGCATTAATTGTATTGGAAGATGCTTGACTGTGCTTCTGAAGGACACATCTCTGTTTGCTAAAATGCTCACCTCTGCAAATTTCTGTGCATATCACATACTACATGGCTGATTCTAGGGATGCACCTGCACAGGGGTTACAGAAACATGACTTTATGTTTAATTCCCAAAATATAGTGCTGGAAGTTTAATTTTAGGTTTCCAGGTTTGAACATTTTTTTCAGATTTTGTCAGGAAGTTATTTGCTAAAATTTGGACAAGGAGAACATTTCTCCTTCCATACCCTCTCCTCTTTCTGGAAAAAGAAAATGGTTTGAGCATGAATTCAACATAAGGAGTTGCTTCTCAGTGTTGTTTCCATTTGAATTCATTAGCATGTAGTTGTTTCCACAGCTTGCTGTTTTAACCAGCCTTTCTTCTTTAGTTCCTCCATATGCTTGTGTCAGTAGTTTGCTGGCTAAAGGGTAATTCAAAGATGCCGTGGAACTCTTGTTATTTACTCTTTTCATTCATTAAACCAGAGTTTAGCTGAGGGCCATTTTTCCATGAATTTTTCTGTTGTTAAACTCCATTATGAGTTTGCAGATTTTGTGGGAAGGTGAGTTATTACCACTGTAACAATCTTTTAACAATTCTCTTACTAACTAAAGAGATTACCACAGTATCCCTGACTGTTCTCAAGTCTGTTAAACCAACCTCTGGCCATAGAAATTTCCTATAACTTTTATCTGAGACTTCAAAAATCCCTTTATTACTCAATGAGGAAAATAAACACACATATTCCCAACCCCTCAAAATAAACACAACATTACAAGACACTAGTTTTGATGGAAAAGCAAAAATTAATGCACTTCTCATATAGCAATTAGCAAAGCCAACCTCCTATTGATTTGTGGCCTCTCTGCTAACATCATTCACACATGTGACTGGCTCAACTGTCCAATATATGATGGTTTGAGATAGTTATGGGCCATTAATTTTTGCAGACTCATCTAAGTGCTCACTCCTTCAGTTCTGCTCTCAAACTCTCTTGACAACACACATCGTTAAGCATGAAGCTTCTTCACCCAGTCTCAGGGTATGACAGTTGCCAAATGCTGCCTCACTTGCACAGCAAACAGTTGCTGATCCATGGTTGCAAATTTCATTGTCAAATGTCCCACTCAGGTGTTCTGCTACAAAGAGTCCCTTGAGCTTCAAAGTAAGATCTGCGATGGAGGACTGTCAGTATAGGGATACATAATTAGAACCATCTTGTAGTGATACCTTAGTTATTTCTGTGAAAATGAACATCTGTTCAAGAACAAGTTAGATAGGACTAAAAAGATGTTTCTTATCCCCATCCCAGTGTCAAACTGTCCTCTCAGCCTCGTGCAAAGGGAAGCCGGAGGATTTCATAGACTTTGTTCTCATGCATGTAGAGTTGAGCAAACATGCAATAATGGTGCAATCTTACAATAAGAGCATGTTATGACTGCATACAAAAAAGCCCTAGTTTTAGAGGTTAAGGGGGGTATCTAATTCACCATAATAGAGAGAAGTTTTTAGTGGTATTGAAGATGAATAACTCTTCTGAACTTGGATGCTAGATCATGTTTTAATTGTAAAAATATGCTTATGGATGTGATATGTTGTTGCCCTGGACCCTGCATTAATTACAGATTGTAAATACGGTTGTATCTTTGGGCTCAGCCGTTAAAAATTGTTACTCAGTGTTGGATTCTGACAAGATAAGTTTTGCATCAAATATTTCATTTATCAGTGCAATTAATTCTGATCTATACTGCTTTCATTTAAGTGTTAAGAAGCATTGTACATTCCTATCTTTTTATTAACAGGTGCTGCGGAAGTTTTACAAAATTGGCTATTGAGAACAGCTTCCAAGAGTATGATCAGGTGATCTCTGGTGGGTGTTGAATACACTGTGGCCACTGCCACTGAAACATGGTTGCTGATCACTCACTCACTGCTATTTCACTACAAACTGCCAATGTAATGGCAAACAGCCACCTAAGGTGCACTGATCAGATTGCTAGTGCTAGCCTGGTCACGCTCAGAAGCATCCTTCTGCTTGTGTTTGTTCATAAATCTAGATTTTTCACCTTTAGGGAAGTATGTCACAAATTCCATGTTGTAGACTGTGTGGAGCCTGAAGAAATTCCTTCCATGAGTGCAATGGAAAGTTTCAGCATCTCCCTTCCTGTGACCACCCAAACCTGCTGCATAGAAAAAAATCCCCAGAAAGAAGAATATACTGATCAAAAAAAGACTGAGACATGTCTATAACAAAAATAAATCCTGCCACAAAAGGCAATCAAAGCTCCAATACAGCTAACTACTGTTAGCTGTACATCGGGGCAATAACTTGTAGTGGTTGCAACAAGTTTTAAGACATTTGCAGTGCCTTGTTGTGGAAATCGGCACAGGACCAACAGAAAGTCTCAGACGAAAGAAATCCTGGGTGTTAATGAGTTGATTCTAATTAGCATGGGTGCTAGTATGTGGCTCCACCAGAGACTATGACTTTTGCTAAACCCAGTGCTCTTGTTATCAAAGGCCAGATTGTTCTGTTGGTGGTCCTCTATGGCAAAGAGTGCACAAGATGTACAGAGTTGAAACTGAGAAATGGAGACAAGAGGAAACCCAATACTCCCAAAGGACTTAGAAGTGGTACACAGAGCCCTCTGTGAGCTTCTTGGTCAGAACAGGAATCATTTTGATATTTGGAATGTATACATATATATATGTGCATATTTGTATGTGTATATATAACAAATCTCAGCAATTTTGTGCATATTTATACTTCAGCCCTTGTGCATCACTCTTTGAAAAACAAACCTCACAAAAATGCTATTAGAAAAAGCCAGTTGCAGCAGTCTTGTATACCAGAAAATTTGGGTAGGAATCAGTTTTTTGCTGAATAGTTGAATCTCATCCTACAGTGCATGAACATAGTGGACTTTACTGTACAAAGAAGAACTAGGTCCTTAGAAGTAAAATTTTCCTATATCCTGAGATTCAGTTTCCCAGTCTCACCAATACGCTGGCAGAAAAGTTTGAATGTTTTGATGTATATCACACACACACACACATATGCACACTCACACACACCATAGATAGAACATACATTCACAAACATACAGAGATATTCAGTGTCTTGCCAAGTCATGCTGGGTTCTGTGGTGAGAGCCAGAGTGTGAATCCTGTATTTTTAAACCAAGATTTTTCTCACAAACCTGCCTTTGTATCATACAAAAATGTATCCTCTTTTTTTTTCCATCTCTCTTCCCCGTCCACATGATGAGTGCAATAGCATTCTCCAAAATGGATCTTTCCAGATTTAGATCTGCCCCTACTGGTTCTCGTAAAAGCATCTCTAGTTCAGGCACGTATAACTCATGCATCATTATATCATTAAATGCTGCAGCCTGATATAAAGAAGAATATAATTCTGGCACACTTCTATATCTAAAAAGGAAAAAAAAGAGTTAAAAAATATGAGCGCAGACATGTATTTGATTGCATATACTTTGCTTTTCTTAAGTATGGTTTACCTTCCATAGCAAGAGAGATGTGAACAATTAACCTTACAGCCCCTCACAAAAAACAAAACAAAACAAACCCAAAGCATCAAGCTCTGGGCCAACTGCAATGTCAGTGAAAGTGAGTATTTTCAACTCAGAGAGAGAGCTCAGAGAGAGCTCAGCTGATTTTATTCAGTCCCTAAACAAAGAATAAAAGGAGGCTTCTACCTTTGGACAGAGATGTGAGTGGGTATTCACTGAACGTGATTTTGTCCCAGGTACATATAGCCCATTGGTAATCAGTAGATAATTACATTGCCAGTGTAAGTAACCAAGGACCAGCTCATGGATGCTGGGGTTGGCTTCTGTGGTGAACACTCAGTTGAGGGCCATACTGACCTCAGAGAAAAGTTAGCATGGTATGTAAGAGTTTTGCAAACCAAGGCAGAGAAAATAATTAACTCCCAGCAAAAAGCAAGACTTTCCTCCTTAGTCACTTTTTTAGGGACCTGGTCACATGGATGGAGATTCTATACCACCCAAACATAGGAAAAAGAAGCTTAAAAAAAAAAAAGGATTAATGGCAGATGAGAAGTACGGGAAAAGAGGAGGTTATATAGTTTGTAATAATCATAGGCACTAAATGCTGTAATTCTCAAAAAATGTCAGCATTCATGTGCAAATTGAACAGATCAGGTCTCTGCATGTGATAGTGCAGTCAGTAAATGCATGGACTTGTGTCACTAGGATAGAAGGGTTTGGGATTTTGCTGAGCCAGCTCCTGACAGTTTTCACAGCTCAATTGCTTATATCTGGAATTTAGAATTTATAAAACCCATTGTTCATGTAATTGCTGTAAGAGGTACACAGAGTAAAATGAGATTGGCTTATGATAGCATGAGATATTTTGAAAGCCGAGTGGAAAAATGTATCTACCTTGCATCAAATTTACAAGAGTAAAGATGAGTTGGACTATGCATAGTTTTGGAGATAGAGAAAATCTCTTATGGAGCTTGTAGAAAGGTACTAGCAGTAGCTGAACCAGAGATTATCGTGCCTTTTTTTGGAAAATGTAGAATGTGATTACTAGATTTGAAAGAAAAGGCATCTCCTTGTGATACACATACAAGTCCAATGGAATAAAAAAATTGCAGTTTATTCTCTGACACACACACAGTATTGATAAGGTTGGAAAAGACCATGGAGATCATCAAGTCCAAACTTTACCTAGATTAACAACCTATCCAACATCAGTCTAACATCTATACCATCTAAACCATTTAAACCATCTAAAGCATATCACTCAGTCCATCATCTAACCTATCCTTAAACACATCCAGGGACAGTGACTCCACCACCTCATTGGGAAGCCTATTCCAGTGGGAGATCACTCTCACTGTGAAAAAGTTCCTCCTGATATCCAATCTAAACCTCCCCCATGCAGCCTAAGACTGTGTCCTCTCGTCCTGTCACTGGGAGCCTGAGAGAAGAGACCGACCCCCGCCTGACTACAACCCCCTTTCAGGTAGTTATAGACAGCGATAAGGTCACCCCTGAGCCTCCTCTTCTCCAGGCTGAACAATCCCAGCTCCCTCAGCCGTTCCTCATAGGGCTTGTGCTCCAGCCCCTTCACCATCCTCGTTGCCCTTCTCTGGACACGCTCCAGCAACTNGACCCCAGCCTATAATTCTGGATGGAGTTATTGTGGCCAAAGTGTAAAACCCGACACTTGGATTTATTAAACCTCATACTATTGGTCTCAGCCCATCTATCCAGCCTGTCAAGGTCTCTCTGCAGAGCCCTCCTTCCCTCTAACAGATCGACACTCATTCCAAGCTTGGTGTCATCCGCAAACTTACTAATAATGGATTCCATCCCCTCATCCAGGTCATCAATAAAGATGTTGTATAAAACCAGCCCCAACACTGGACCCTGAGGGACCCCACTGGTGACCGACCTCCAACTGGACGTGACACTGTTCACCACCACCCTCTGAGCTCGGCCATCCAGCCAGTTCTTAACCCAGGACAGAGTAAACCTGTCTAAGCCACAGTCCATCAGCTTAACCAGGAGTTTATTATGGGAGACAGTATCAAAGGCTTTAGTATTGATATTAATGTCTCTAATACACTTTCATATGTGGCAGACATCACTTAATAAAACCCAAGGTGAACCTCGAATTCAAAGTCAAGCACAGTTTGTATATTGTTGGAGCTTAGCTGTGCTGGCTGTACTGAGTAAAATCTCTTCTAAAACTGATCTTGCAGATCACTATTGCATTTTGTGCTAGTAGTATTTATTGAGACTTTGAAGGAGGCTCTTTCACTGTCAAGTGATTTTTTTGTTTGTTTTTGTTGTTTGTTTTTTTTCTGTGGCTATTGCTATTAAATTTTAATAATTCAAACAATAAAGTATGTTATTAAAAATTAACGTGAGATACATATGATCTGAAAAGATAGTAAATAATTCCTATTTCTTCCAACTAAAGTATTCAGACATATTGCAATTCAGATTTGTGTGTTTTGCTTTAAGTTTATAACAAGTTAAAACGGATCTAAGTATCTCTCAGGAGATTAAAGCATTTTTCATTATAAATTCTGTAGTTCTACAGTTCAGCTTACCTGGATGTCCATCCCATATATTAAGACAGGCTGCTCTTGGAGAAAAACAAACCAAAAAATCCTTTAAACTAGCACTATTACAGAAGATATGAGTGAACTATCCATTGCATGTCATGGCTTATTCATGTGAGTGGCTTTTTGCATTACTGATTACCAATGAATAGGAAAATTTCCAATCTAAGACAGATCTTTTTACAGAGTCAAGTCCCTTTCCACAGTCAACTGTCTACAGGAAGAGTCCCAGTGATACCAGAAAGGACCGTAATGATGTGTTAACCCCCATCTGGCTTGTAAGGACTTGGCTGCAAAGAGTAGGAGTGTCTCTGTACGGCACCCCAAAACCTGGGATGTGGGTCTAGGAAGAGCCACCACAAGTGCAGAACTTGGTGGTGTAGCAGATATTCAAGTAAGAACTTTGAAGTCTAAAGTACAGCACAATTCCATGTGAAAAGCAATTGAACATGGCCCAGTCAGTCCTAAATGATAGGTGAACACTGTTTTGAAGGTGCTGGCCTCAAGTTATGCCACGGGAAGTTCAGGCTGGATATGAGGAAGAACTTCTTCACTGCAAGGGTGGTTAAACATTGGAACAGGCTACTCTGGGAAGTAGTGGAGTCATCATCCTTGTAAGTGTTCAGAAAATGACCAGATGTGCCACTTGGTGCTATGGTCTAGTTGGCAAAGTGGTGATCTGTCAAAGATTGGTCTTGATGATCTTAGAGGTCTTTTCCAACCATAATCATTTTGCAATTCTATGACCCTCTATCACAAGCAAGGAGTTGGGTTCATCCAGTGAGTCCTACATCAAGTTCATACAGTGAACTGCCAACTAGCAAAATTATTCACATGTATTGGAGACACCTTGGGTCAAATAGGATCAGACACAAGTTTATCTCTGTGACACACTAACCACTCCAATCAATGAAATATCTTGGACCTCATGTCAATGTAATTTCTAGGCTTAGACTCCAGGCTCTTGGTTATGTTAGAGGTTCACATCTTCCCCTGGAAGGGACAATTGTACATGTCTGATTCAAACTCTTGGTCAGAGGTGATCGCCACTAGATGTGATTCAGGCTCCTGAAGAATACAGTCACTGTTTTGAAGCATGCAATATCTAGATCTGGATTTCAGATTCTGTGAGACATTGCTATCATGCACCCCAGAAAGTATAAACCACTGCAAGAAAATGTAAACTGGGCGATAACAAGGAAAGTTGGGTGTTCTGGAACAGCTCTGATATGTGCAACAAATAAATGGACAAGAACTCTTCAGACAGCGCATGCCCAGAGCCATTGCAGCATGACACCATGCAAGTTGTCATCCAGGATTTTTAGGAATTTTCTGGCCCTGGTTTGAACCAGCTGTGCGATACTCTCAGTTAATTTCTAGCAAGTTAACTGGGAGCATCACATAGCTGGTTTAATCCAGGACAGAAAATTCCTAAAAAGATTGGATGACAACATTATGAAACAGGTCCTAAGGGACTCAACTCGGAAAGACGCCCTCCTTGAACTGCTGCTTGTCAGCAGAGTGGATCTTGTGAGCAAAGTGGAGATTGGTGGCCAAAATCTCTGTTGACAGGGACAAACATGCCAACAAAACCTCAACTCTGGACATGAGGAAAGCAGAGTTCAGGCTGCTCAGGGAGTTGGTAAGTAAGGACCCCTGGGAAAATGTTTTTGCAGGTGCTGAGATTCATCAATGCAGGTGACTTTTCAGATATCTTCTCCTAAGGGCACAGGAGTAGGCAATTCCCAAATGTCAGAAGTCAGGCATGAGGCACAAGGCTGGCTTGGCTAAGCAGGAATCTCTTCTTGGAGGTAAGGCAAAAAAGGAAGGTATCTGCCCAGTGGAAGCAAGGTCAAGAAACATTGGAAGAATTCAGAGGTGTTGCTGCTGTTGGAAGAAAATTTGTGTCACCAAAGGTCTACTGGGGTTGCATCTGGCTAGAATTGTGAGCAACAATAAAAAGAGTTTTTTCAAATATATTAATGGCAATAGGCAGTATAGAAATATCATTGGTCCCTTCTAGGATGAGGATGATCACCTCACACACAGGGGTAGAAACAGGACAGATGGGTTTAATGCATTTTTTGTATCTGTCTTCAACATGGATGATGGACCAAGGGGATCTTGGCACCCTGAGCTGGAGAACCATGGATGTGACAATGAACAATTCCCAGTTGAGCCTGAAACTACGTGGGATCTGCAGCTCCAGCTGGAACCTTACAAATCTATGGGGCCTGGTGGGAATCCTCAAAGATCTGGCTGATGTCATTGCAAAGTCTCCCTCAAATATTTCTAAGTGGTCTTGGGAATCCAGAGAGGTTCCACCTGACTGGAAGCTGGTGGACATTGTCCTGATTTTCCAGAAGAGCGAGAAGGACTATCCTAGAACCACACAGAACCTACAGGTCTGTTATTCTCACTTCAGTGCCTCATAACATTGTGGAGAAGATTATTCTGAGAAGTATTGTAAAACACATGAAAGACAATGCAGTCACTGGACACAGCCAGCACAGCTTCATGAGAAGAAAGTCCTCTTATCAAACCTGGTTTCCTTCTATGACAAGGGGGGGCCAGTTGATGGATTTCAGTAAAGCTTTTGAAACTGTCTCTCACAGGATCCTTCTGGACAAAATGTCCAGCGCACAGCTGGATAAACACATCATGCAGTGGGTGAGCAATTGGCTCATGGGTGAACTACAGAGAGTAACAGTGAACGGGGTCACATCAGAGTGAGGATGTGTCACTAGTGGGATTCCATAGGGCTCCATTTCAGGCTCTGTGGTCTTCAATACCTTTATAAATGGTTTGGAAGCAGGACTGGAAGGGATACTAAGCAAGTCTGCAGATGACACAAAACTGGGAGGAGTTGTTGACTTTCTCAAATGCAGGGAGGCCCTGTAGTGAGACCTCAATAAATTAGAGGACTGATCAATCACCAACCATATGAAGTTCAAAAAGGGAAAGTGCTGGGTTCTGTGCCTCGGATGAGGCAACCCTGGATGTGCAAACTGACTGGGGAATGAGATGCTGGNTTCAGGCTCTGTGGTCTTCAATACCTTTATAAATGGTTTGGAAGCAGGACTGGAAGGGATACTAAGCAAGTCTGCAGATGACACAAAACTGGGAGGAGTTGTTGACTTTCTCAAATGCAGGGAGGCCCTGTAGTGAGACCTCAATAAATTAGAGGACTGATCAATCACCAACCATATGAAGTTCAAAAAGGGAAAGTGCTGGGTTCTGTGCCTTGGATGAGGCAACCCTGGATGTGCAAACTGACTGGGGAATGAGATGCTGGAAGGCAGTGCTGCGGAAATAGACCTGGAGGTCCCAGCTGATGGTAAGTTGAATATGAGTCAGAAGTGCCCCTGCAGCTAGGAAGACCAACCATGTCCTGAGGGGCATTAGGCAAAGCATCACCAACAGATAGAGGAAGGGGATTGTCCCACTCTGTTCTGGACTGGTGTGGCCTCATCTTGAATACTGTGGCAGTTTCGGCCACTACAATATAAGAAAAATGTTAAGCTGTTAGAGAGTGTCCAAAGAAGGACAACAAAGGTTATGAAAGAGTNGGAAATAGACCTGGAGGTCCCAGCTGATGGTAAGTTGAATATGAGTCAGAAGTGCCCCTGCAGCTAGGAAGACCAACCATGTCCTGAGGGGCATTAGGCAAAGCATCACCAACAGATAGAGGAAGGGGATTGTCCCACTCTGTTCTGGACTGGTGTGGCCTCATCTTGAATACTGTGGCAGTTTCGGCCACTACAATATAAGAAAAATGTTAAGCTGTTAGAGAGTGTCCAAAGAAGGACAACAAAGGTTATGAAAGAGTGATTGAGGTCACTTGGTCCGTTCATCCTGGAGGAGACTGAGGGGAGACCTCACTGCAGTAACGACTTCCTTGTGAGGGGAAGAGGAGAGACAGGCACTGATCTCTTCTCTGTGGTGACCAGTGACAGGACCTGAGGGAATGGCCTGAAGTTGTGGCAGGGGAGGTTTAGGCTGGATATTAGAGAAAGGTTCTTCACCCAGAGAGTGGTTGGGCACTGGAACAGGCTCTCCAGGGAGTTGGTCACAGCGCTAAGCCTGACTGAGTTCAAGAAGTGTTTGGACAATACTCTGAGGCACATGGTATGACCCTCAAAGATGGTCCTATGCAGGACCAGGAGTTGGACTCAGTGGTCCTTGTGGGTGCCTTTCAACTCAGCATAGTCTGTGATTCTCTGAACAGATTATCAATGTCCTAATATTTGCAAAATTAGATAATTAGTATCCAGTCTTCAAAAGTTACCTTGTGCAGAATTTGAACTTACTAACAACTACTTGCCAGGCAAAGCTTGGAAACAATCAGCACAAAATGAAAATATCCTCTTTTCATTATGATAATGTTTTTCACAAAGTAATCCTCTACTTTTAAACTTTTAGTTTGGATCCTCAAAGGAATGTTCACTAAACACTTTCAAAGAACAAACCAAAATATTAAAGTCCTTAACAGTCAAATGGTAGAAGTCATAGACTCTGAAAAAGTATGTACTGTATTGCACATTAACATTTTTCTTTACCATCATATAGAATCATCTTATCACCTCTCCTGCTGTTAAAACTTCTTCTGGCCCCTGAGAACCAGGTACTTTTGTCTTAGGTCGTCTGACTAATTAGCATGTCTAGTAAAAATCAAAATCACTGTTCTCAACTTTTGAAGAATTCCAGCTCTATTTTATACTTGGAAAAAAAGGCTCATGTGCTAAAAATCCTGTCTATTTTTTTCTTCCAACAATATTGTTTGGCTCAGTAGAAGACGCAACCTTCTTCCACAAACCTCTCTATAATTACATCATTGACTTCATTACCACAAGATATTTAGAAAAGAATGAATATGTAGAAGTCAGAACTATCACTGACTGTTTAAAATGGCAGATGGAGGTCATTTCAGAAAAGAATGATTCTATCCTTTTTAATGAATATATTTTTTTATTTATCTGTTAGTGATAGAATACTAGGCTCAATGGATATCTGAGTGAGAGCAACTCATATTATGTGCATATAAATCATCTACCGTCAAATATATCTCCCTTGGATAAGTTTTTTATTAAGTAAATGTTTAATTATATATTGAATAATTTTAGAAAAATAAAGGCAGTGCTGCTTCACCCTTATAAACAGGAAACTTGAAATCGATGGGATTTTTAAGGTTAACAGCTGAAGATGGAGAGTATAAGTCCCTGTGCAAACATACATTTGCCAAAGAATTTCTTCTACAGCAAAAATACGTCAACAGTCAGAAAATAAATGTGTAGACTCTTGAGTCTGATCAAAGCAGGTGTCTAAATGAATGTTCCATTAGCACTGTTTGGCAGCAGCATAAGCTTTTTTTAAATTTAGCATTATGTGGGAAGCATGTCTAATTTCAAGTTATACTGCCCAAATATTTCATTATCTTTCTGTTATTCGTGTTAACGCACTCATATAATTTACTGCTCTGTATTTGACTGTTAAAAGCAGTGTTTTCTATTCATATTCACATTCATCTTTCTGGAGGACAACAGTGCAGAGTTTGTAATATTTGACTAAAAATAAAAGAATGTGCTTCTTTGCAATATGTGTACTCTTCTTCATCATTATTATTATACAAATGTTTTGGACCTGCTTCTGCATTGCATACATCTGATGTTCTCATCTACAACAGCATAGAGCTTGCATTTTTGTTTCAAGTGGGTATCTGCTGTGGGTTCTTTCCTATTAGTCTAGTTAATACCTGTTTCTTTCCCATCATTCTGATGACTCCTTTCTCCAGATGCAACTGGGACTCAAGAGAGCATTAGGACACCACTCTTCTTGCTCTGACACCAAGTTTCAGAGGTTTTGAGATCTATTGTATTCTCAAAAGCTCTTTCTAGGGAGCAGGTATCACTTTTATCAATAACAGTCGTCAGAGATTATCATTACAAATTAAAAGATACATAGAAAAAAATTTGTAGAAATAACTAAAAGGATTTGCATACTGTGCCAAATTCTTTTTCAGTTAGCTCAGTGCAACCACAGTATAGTAAACAGAAGGACAATGTGGTCTTAAGGGTATTATGAAGACTAACTTGTTATGACTGCATTTACAGTAAATATTATATTGGAAGTAATAAAATTAGCAAGGTCATAACTAACATATTGTCTGGGGGGTTTTTTTGGTGGTGAGGGTTTTGGGGATTTTTTTTTTGAGGGGCTGCAGAGGGTTGATATTGTTTTGAGTTCGGATGTTTTGGGGGTATTTTTTGTTTAGTTTTATGGGTTTTTTTAGTAATGCCCTCTTTCTTTTCATATTACTGAATTTTGCTGGTGTTTTGCTCTCAAAAAAAAAAGTCTTTTCTCACCTCTATTGTGATACTTGATGTGGAATTTATTTGCTTTACCTTATATTTTTAGAGCACTCTTGAGAAGAAAGATAAGTTTTCCTGAAAGTAAAATAGATGCTGTTTTACCTTTTTATCTTTTTGGAAAGTGCATCTGGGGATGTGGAGAAAATTGACCCCTTCACCTAAGAAAGACTTGGGTTTCCCCTATAGTAGTTCAAGATGCTTTTTCTAACTAGACATGAAGAATATCTTACAAATGTTGGGACTCCTTTCCAGCCTTTGGATCTTAGTTGTTGAGGCGACATGTTGTGATGATATGAGGTGATATAACCATTCTAAAAAAAATATTATAACTGCTAATCAGAGACTAAATCCAAGCAAAATAATTGAGCCTCATTGTGAATATTGATAAATTTTTAAGCACACCTAAATTTTGACATGTGCTTTGTCTGGTACATGTAAAACCTCAGAACTGCTTGCAGTTTTTTCATCTCACAATTACTGCACAGGATAACATGTTTTAAACAAAATTCTTTTTTTGGTAGAAATTTTTTTTCCCATTTTTAATTCCTTTTCAATCTTTATAAATTATAGGGTTTTACTCTTTTTTTTTTTTTTTTAATTTAGGTGTGCAAATGTAGGTGACACAATTCTCATTAGAAAAATGTCACAGACATTTAAATCTTAGTTTGGCATAAGTATTTAAATGGAAAAGAGTGAAATATTAGTTTTACTATTTTTAAATTGTGAAAGTTAGTCAACTTAAACGCACTTTTGTCTTCCATACAGATACAAAATAAAATGCGTGTATTTCTCCTTATGGGTAGAAAACTAGAACACTACCATCTTTCCCACTTAAGCACTTAAGCACCTTTGCATAAAAAGCATAAAAGGTTGTAAGGTATTGATATGCATTTGGAAAACATGACTCATTATACACTCGCTGACTGAGTCTGGCTCTCACTACTATAACACTTACTGTGCATATGTGTGTGAATGTGCGTGAGCGCACACATGTGTCTGCAATGTGTATGGGCATACAGGTGGGGCTGTTCAGGTGCAAAGCACAAAATAACTGAGGCTATTGCCTCTGCAGTTGATGGATGTAGCTGATGGCTCAGGCGACTCTCTCAGACGACTCAGAAGGCAGTCTCCAGGCTGCCTGCAATTCTCAAACATGTCTTTGTATTCCTACCTACAAGCAAGTTTCAGCTGTAAGTTACCCTTAGGATGGGCAAGGTCAAATACATGTGGCTGGTACAGGTGATTTGGGGAATTTTAGTTCTTGGGGAGTAAGAAACCTCTTCTGAAGGAGAATTAATGTCCACAGGCAGATTAGCTAGGTAACTGTCAGAAGATTGGTATTTTGACACCAGAGTAGTGCCAGCCATGGGGATAGTCTGGCTGATATCTATTGTTCTACTTGAGAACAGCAGCCACCCACTGAATTTCTTGCATGGCTAAATCCATTGCATTGTGTAATGTTGTGGGCATGGCTGTGAGAGCAGTTCTTCACAAATGAGCCTACACACTGTTTAACATTGTGGTGTACTACTTGGTCATAGCCAAGGACAGTGAACTTTTTTTTGGTAATAATTATTTTGGTAATATTTCCTGCAATGCTGTTTAGGGGGCACTTTTGTGGATTTTCAAGTGCTACCTGTATGAGACTCCTGTATTGAAAGGGCTTTCATACCAAGACATTGGGAGAAAAGTAAAGACCAACAGCTACTCAAACTAATTCAAGCATGGGGTTAGGAGAGGCAATGTTGATTCAAAATCAAGGTAGTAAAGTAGAAACATTGAAATAACAACACTGTAATTTCAGCTAGATATTTAACAGAGAAAATGAAGCTGTTTAGTGTCATATCCTTTATGTTGCTGTAGGCAGAATTCCTTAGGATCTTCTTGTTGCTTCATAAGATGTTTTTTGCGAAGTATGTGATTGTTCGAGTTTGATTATCTTGCAGATAAAAGTGTCTGGATAGGTGTTTGTGGATAGGTTTTCAGAATTAAAGAAGTGAATTGGTAACAAAGTAAGCAACATAATCACAGAAAGTCCTGATTCACTAGTCCCCCATCAAATGAACCCACCTGCAAGAATCACTGAAAAGTCTTTAGGGGCCTATGGAAAATTAGTGGGGCAATTTCCACCATTAATTGTTTCAAAGCGAAGTGCAGAAGCTAACTCTACACATAGCTGCATTTGTAAGACTGAATGTATGTCACTGTTTTGAGGACACATCACTGAAAATTATCTGTGAATGAATAATTTTCACGTTTTTCACATATTAGTTATGCTTATGTAAGATTAATGGATAGCGTCTTTGCATGGATGTGGAGCATCTTAGGAAATTACTTCTGCTACAGTGCTACTTCCATTCCACCTTTATACATTCAAGCTCAAGAGGACACAAAGGACTTGGGAGTGCACAGGGTGCATACAGGTTCAAGATTTTTTTGAGGCTGTACCGTACTTTAACTCAAGAATTTTGGCAGGGTTGGCATGCAATTGAAGAAACTTTGACAGTATGGTCCTTCTCTGTGTTTCAGACACCCTATTTGTGAAAGTGGCTTGCTAATTCCTTAGGGGCAATGATGAAAAACACAGAGTTGTCAAGGGGAGGAAGAGCAAATTCTTGCTCCTGCCCATTCCCAGCTCTCCTGCTGAGATGGGAGTGTGATAACTTTGCTGTCTGACAGTCAGGCGGTCCATGGGGTTAGCGGGGACATTTTCCAGTCCTCTACGTAACCTTTTGCTTTTGAGGCACTGGGGACACAGAACTTCAGCACTGGCCGTTCCTCTCACTCCCTGAATGATTGTATGCAGAACTGACTGTCTGGAAAATTAGTTTGGCCAGGCATTTATTTGAGCTTGATGAAGTGTGGGTATGCTGGGAACTTACGTCTCTTTACAAGAAAGGTGTAGTTGAATCTTATCAGATACATTATTTTTAAAGGGTGCAAAGGCTGATCCCTTGACTTACAAAGTAACTACAGAAGTAAAGGACAGCTTTTTCTCCATATTCCCGTGGCAATGGTCACTTTCGTATTCAGCACAGGTCCTGGAGCCTAGAGAGCACTACTAGAAGAGAGAGGTGGTAGTGGGGATGTGGAAGGGATAGCATATCATGTGATTAATTCCAAGTATAGTTTGCTAGGGATGTCACATTTTGAATATCTGCTGTAACACCTCCATTCCCAGCCAAAGGAGCTTGTAAAACGAGAAGAGGTCTTCTTCCCCACCTTTGCAGCCTACCCTCTTCCCCCCTCCATGCCTCTTCCTTCACAGTTCTTTGCTATCAGAGTAGGAGAATGCCCTCCCATGCACAAACCATGGAAGTGAAGTGAAGGTGGTTCCTGGTGATGCCATTGGCACTGCCTCACACAAGGAATCCCTAAGCAGAAAGAAATCCTCTTGAGCGCAAGACGAGTAGAAATCTAGGCCCATTGAAAAAAAAAAAAAAANGGCACTGCCCACAAAACAAGTTCTTCACCATTATTTTGATAATAGATAACACTAACTTCTGCAGATTTCTCTGGAGGGGAAAAAAAAAGGAAAAAAATAGGACTCATGTACATAAAACCTCACTAAGTGGTACTGCATACCCTTTTTTGATTGCTTTGGTTTTTCATAAGTTGCTTCAGAAATGTGGACCAAACTAAAAGAATAGTACTGACACTTTTTAGGTCCTCGACATCCCAGATAAGCTGCCAAGGACCAAACCCACATCATACAAGGCATTTTAATGCAGAGGTTTGCTCCAAGATTATATTCTCTTTCCAACCAAAAGAATTGTCAGAGGTACATTCATATATCTTTATTTGTCTTCCACATTTGTTGTTGTTGTAATGCAAAAGTACCTACAAACTGGGGCCCTGCATTGCTACATAAAAAATGTAAAATGCAAAAAGGATGTTTGTTCCCTTCAAGATCTTATTTAGATGTAAGAGACACTAATTTTGTATTTATTGTTTTCTCCTTAAGAAAAAGAATCCTAAAGACAACAGATGTTTCCAGAATGGCCTTTTATGATCCTGGATCCAAGACAAGGATGTAGCAAAATCCCATGATATTGCCGATCACCAGTTGGCTCTGCTGAAACTCCACCTCGGTCACTGATTACAGGACAAGAAATAGGATAGGTTTTGACTCGTCTATGTGTGCTTTCCTCTGTTTCAATATAATTAGCAATGATTTTTTCAGACTGATGGAAAAAGTTTAAATTTGTCTCCTTCTCATATTAACTATTAGAAACAGATGAGACTAACTGGAAGTGTATACTAATATCTGCCATAAGAAATTCAAAGGGCTAGATTACATATAATTTAGAATTTTAAAGGGAACTGAATGTTACTCTAATCTGTGGTTACAATGTATTTTGAATTAATGCCTTAATCTGTTCTAAACTCTATATTTCATTTAAATAAGAGGAGAAATTTGTTATATCCATTAAAATCCTTTGTTCTAGCTTTTGTTTCAACTTTTCAACTTCTTCAATAAATACTGCAAGCTACTCTAACTATTCCATAAAACCAAAATATAGCACCTGCAGAGATAAATCCAAATTTCTTAGTATCCAAAGCAGATCTTAACAGGGATTGTTGGAGGGTTTTTTTCTTACTCAAAATACAACCCAGAAATAGATTTCCTCCAATTAAATTATTCTGAAATTCATAAAGTATTTTCTATTTTAGCTCTTCAAAACTAATGTACTGGTTTGCCAATGTATTTTATTCATTCAGTATTGTTTTTATAGAATTAATGTGAAAATACAATAATTTTTCAATTTTATTCTTTTAGAAAGGTTTAACAATGCTATCTTATCCTTGGTATAAACAAGATACTGGATGATGAACTAGCTGAATAAGAAAACATTTCTCTTGTGCCATCCAAAGTAGCATTCTAGATAAACTAGCTTTTTCTTTTTCTTTAATTTTCCATTTTATGAATTGGTCATTACACTGCTGACATGTTATAGGTCTAGCTTGATGATTACAATGTGCATATCCAGGAAGATCAAAACTGACTGTGCCTTGCTCATACTGTGTGTAATTCATGTTTTCCAAAGAATACCAGGAATTTTTGTGTTTTATTTTTTGATTTTGTTTTTTGCATGTTTCCTTTTTCCATTAAGAAAATTTCATAACTGAACACACAACAGAGGTATGTGCTAGAAGTGAGCATTCAGGCTTAGAACGGAACTTCCCTACAGCTGTGATCATAAGTCATGTTTTTTCTTTAAAGAAGACTGCAGGTTCTCTTTACTTTTCTTCTAGAAGTAATAATTTAGCTATGCATTTGTATATCAAATCTGATACTGATTTTTTATGTATTCCTTAATAATGTTGTATTTTAATCATCATGGAATCCATAGTTATGGTATGAGTAGTGCATAGTACAATGTACCAGTCTTCCTAGACAGTTCAGCTGAAACATGAGCACTCAAACGTTAACTACTAGCAAACTTCAGACAATTGTATAGGTTGTACCAATTGTGGTATTATAGCATGCGTGCTATACTATACGTATGAGCCATACAAAGCTCATATTGGTTATATAATATAAATATATATATTATATATATAATATAAAGCTCATATTGGTTATACAATGCTCATTGGAAATCTTTAGAGTTTGGCTTATCCACTGAACTGAATTCTAGGTGATTTGAAAGAACACATTCAATCTGCCTTTGAAAGAAAATATGAAACAATTTGCTAAATTAGTTACCGCGGAAGGTGCTTCAAGTGATGCCACTTCTTTGACTACTGTACACATTTAAAGGGGGGAAAAAAAAAAAAAAAGGCTTCTGCCCTGCAGAATATCTTCCTTCAGTTTAAAAAGGTTTGTCAAGAGCCAGAATAATGAATGGTAAAACATTATTGCTCTTAATGTAACTTAACTTTGTTAATCTGTTCGTTTACACATGTTCACACTTAGCAATGTTTAGTGCAGAATGACTGCATAAATTGAAGCTAATCTCAAGTCTATATTTTTATTAAGTGAAAAAAAAATATTTATTCCAGTACCCAGGATCTTATATTCCACATAATTTATGTCTCTCCAGTGAGACTGGGACTGAGAGATGGGCATGTTTTTTTGTGAAACGTTTTCACTTTCATAGGAGACTGTGTGCCTCCTTTGTGACACTGCTGTGTTTGTTTCAATTGGATATTAGTGACAGAGCAATTTAGTTGAAGACTTGCCAGGAGGGCTTGCATCAGACTCTGTCCTTATCAGCCAGAAACCAGAAAACCAGGTTGCATGGTCAGCCGTTTCAGGACTAGCATTTGTGAAGTCATGAAGAGGACATAGAAGTCACCATTTGGCTTCACAAAAGCAAATTCTCAACATTAGAAGTAGTGTATTGGTATTGAGATTCTGCTTCCTGCTTCAGGAATTTGTTATATAAATTCATCATAAAAAAGAAAAAAAAGCTGGTAAGATTGCCTTCTCTCAAAAAAGAACATTTCTGGAATTGTGGTTGGGTGGTTTAATTTCAGCTTTCTACTCTGCATGGAAAAGAATGCAGTATTTCCACATCACATCAGACCAGGTTCATGTTCATCTTTCAGGCAGTAATAATGAGAATCTATTTTCCTTTGGACTAGTTCTTTGAAATTGCATTGTTACTTTCACTTTTAATGCTTAAATATTCTGTATGTGGATCGGCACACTGCCCTGCCATTTTGCATTGTGCCATTGATAATGAGCTCACAGCCTTTTGAAGCCAAGCTTTTCCTTGCTTCTCCAATCTTTGGAGAGTTCAGTGTTCTGTTTAGCTATGTGAAGGCCCCATCTAACCATGCCTTAGGATATCAGCATCAAAATCTGAGGCTGCAGCAGGCAATCTTCAGTAAAAGTGAGCAACCATGTTATTCCAGTTAGTTAGTTGTCAAGTTTACAAATGATGTAAAGACTTTTTGAGATTTTGAATTTGAGTAACAAAACCCCCAAGAAAAAGATTGGTAAAACGGCAAGCAAGCATATAAGACGTACTAGCAAACAAGACAGTCTTGAGAGTACCAGGAAGTGCCCTAGCAAGAATTTGCAGGAAAAAACATTTGTTTAAATACAAAAAGAATTTACTTTAGAAGATGCTGTTTCCTTTATTTTTTTTATTTCCTAGGCTTTGTACTTGTTCATTAACCTGGCATTCTTAGTCAAATCTATTCGTTCTTAACTTTCAGCTAAACATTTTCTTAAAGCTCAGCATGCCACACAAATAGCTTTTTTGCCACACAAGTTACTTTGGAAAGACAGTTCAAGGAAGTTTTTATCAGTATCTGAGTCAGTTGAATAGATGAATGCAGGGACAGGACCTTGAAGATACTGGATACCTTTCTTCTGAAATGTTAGAAGGATAAAAGTTCATTACATTTTAGTGTAAAGCATTGCCTGAAAATGCTGAGATTGTTCTCGGAAGCTCTTATTGCCATACCCAGAGGTGTAAAAAGCCTGAAGATTGGCTCATTTTATTCAGTTGTCTGGCATAGCCAGCTGGGATAAACAAGACATGATTTTGACCTATTGCTCCTTAAATCACTTGTTGCATCAGCTCAATGGGCAGTTTCCATATACCTCCAGGATGGAGAGGGTTGGGCAGGAAGGTGAAGTGACTCATTCCCTGACATACTTTTTGCAAAATCAAACCATCGTCTAGGAGTAAGCAGCCAAGGTGAGCACACAGTGTATCATGTGGCAGAAGGAAGGGTTAGTGATGAAGGACATTTCTCATAGCTTCCCACAAAATCACTTTGTAGTCATCAACCTTGTTCTGAAAAAAAGGACTAACATATTTTTCTTTCTGCAAAGCAGCTCTTCAGAGTTAAGGTTTGATGGCTGGAAGTCTATGAAATATCAATCTTCACCTGGTCAAAGAGCATCTGGATCTGCTGACATCAGGAGGGTTTTTTGCCTTCTCTTTTTTTTCTTGAAGCTGTCCTTTTCTTAACTTTTATGCTAATAACTGTTTTGACCAATTAATGTCTTCCAGTAACATTAATGTTTCTCATCTACAGAGGTGACTCACAGTGAGTGGAAGGGCTGCCTGTATGACATGATCCTCTTCCTCATGAAGTTTCCCAACAGTGTTGTTCAGAACTGTACTGCAAACCCACGGCATCCTGAAGGGATGTCTTTTCATCAAGGGGTTTAACAAACTGTTTTGTGGTGGAATAGCATCACTTTTGGATAGCAAATCATGACTGACTCACAAATTCATCACAGGAATGAGCTTCTGGAGGTATACTACTGCCTACAGAAGAAGGGGAAAGGTGAATGTCATCAAAAATGCAATATGTCGATGGAGGTATCTCACATTTTTCATAAGATATCTTTAAGAGACATATGGTAGAAGTAAAGGAGATAGGAAGACAAATTCTCAAGCTAAAAAATAAGTTTCAGCATTAGAACCAATAAGATAGCTATGATATGGATCTGGTCAGATAAAAAAAATTAGTTAGTCCTGTCCTGAAGGGAATGAGACATGTCTTTAATTTAAGCAAAGCAAGGTTGAACATGAATCGTGAAGTATGGATGTAAAGAGATGGATCAACATGTAGATAAATAGAAGGATTTTATTTAATGCAGTAAACTTGCCAAAAGAAACCATTCAACTAAATACTGCCAATATTATCAGCTAAATATTATGGAATAGGTCTCTGTGCGGGAGCACTTCCAGTCTTCCTGAAGCCTCTGCTGGCCCCTAGGCCTGAAGTGGAAGGTTCAGTGTTTTGTTTCCATGCTTCTTCCCCATTTTGGCTCTGAATCATGGATAAGCTCATGAACTCTGGAATTAAAGCATCTAGGAGCAGCCAAGCATGTCATAACAGTCAGGTCAGAACTACTCACAGCTCTCTGCCCAGGCTTGCAGGAATGAAGGAGACTGGGACCTCTTTGTCAGGCTTTGAGACTTTCTAGCAAGGTGTGTCTCTTCCTTTTGCCTGAACTTGAAAAGTGAAGGTTGCACTGCAGTGCATTCAGTACACACACAGCCTGCTGTTTTCTTTTGAAGGGGATGTCAAAGCAGGCGTGGAGAAATTTGCCAGTGAAACATGGAAAAATAAATACTTTTCAAGTGCTGTTTGCCACTCAACAAAACAATTTAGTTCTGTGCATCAGTTCTCTGGGTGCATCTGTTTCTTGGAAAGTTGAGAGGCAGGTAAGTCTACAATATCAAAAAAACCCTGTTAAAATGTCAGCATTTGCCAATCATTATCACATAGTTACCTCTGACAAAGAACAAGGAAATTGCAGTACTTGCATAGTGCCAACAGTGTAAAGAGTAATTTATAGATATCTTTGGGTGCTGGGATACTCACCCAGTTCCTCTCTAGGTTAGGCTTCCAGTGCTGGGACACTGCAGACCCATAGATGTACGCTGAAGTGTTTATAATATTAAACTGGGCTGCAAATCTAGGGATTCAGTGTCTCCTCCTAGAAAGATCTGGTAAGGCTCCTTCAAACAGAAAGACATTGCACAGTCTACACAGTGGTTTTTGAATCTTCATTAATTCCAGCATACATTAATTTCAGCATACTGCATGGTTGCAGTACTTTACCTGAATACTGGGTATGAAAAAAGGTGGGGAGGTTGCTCTCATATCAAACCAAGATATTGTTTACACTTCACATCATCTGTATCCACTACCATCACATTTTAAGGACTTTGTTCTTAGTCAGGATGCAGAGAGGGCAGGTGAGAATAACAGTAACAGGTCATGACAGTTCCAAAGAGTCCCTGGAAAAACAGCCAAGAGGGAAATACAGAGAAAGGAAGGAAGGCTAGTAGAGCAGGGTGATTACAGGAGCTTTACATAAGAAAGCCCATGCAGCCATCCCATATGTTTCTGAGAAAGTAATGACCTTTTGAGACTGTATCTACTTGTCCAGTATTGCATCAGAGACCATACACTTCCTGCCTGCCTAGGTTGTTAGTCAGCTTCTGCCCTGGAAAATTAGTTTACACTCTTTGATTTTGATTTTCTCTAAACAACAGAGTGAACTCCACTGCTTTTACCACATTACACCTGTAATTTTTGGCAATGCTCCTGTTATGGGGACAATGATGTGGGCAATGATGCAATAAATATAATGATGCTGTTGAAACACACTTCGTAAGTTATTATGAAGTATGTTTAAGTGGAGGCTGTGTCTTGTTATTTACTGGTTGCAAAGATTTACATTCTTGTCAGCATCCACCCTTGCTTTGGAAAAATTGTAAATAAAATATGTGGACTACTATTAAGGAATAGTTTATGTTCTGTGCTCCTGAGTTCAAGAAAGTACTTGTAATGAACCTGTAATGATGTGCAAATGGCAAAGCAGATACCATCCCCCTCCACAGAGCATGACTGTGGAGTGTAACTAGCTAAAGTATTTGCATCCAGTAGTCATATACAACAAAAGCCAACATAAATGCTGATGCACTGCCTCACAACAGAAGTTAGTTTAGGCTTCTTCTTATCACTTACAATTGTAGCTTGCTAGTCTCATTGTGCAAGGAGCTCTGCAAGCACATATCTATCACATATATAGCTTTTGAATGAACTAAGGAAAAAGAAGAGGATGTATTGACTTTGGAAAGAAGATGTGTCCCAGGCGATGTTTAAGGATGTTGTTAGGTCATGTAGAAAAAGAATTAGGGAGGCAAAGGCCCAGTTTGAGCTAAATTTGGCCACCTCTGTTAAGGATAATAAAAAGGGTTTCTATAAATACATTAATAGTAAAAGAAATGATAGGGATAATCTACATTCTTTATTAAATAAGGAAGGGAATATAGTTACTGAGGATGGGGAAAAGGCAGAGATACTTAATACCTTCTTTGTTTCTGTTTTTAATAGTAAAACTGATGGTTTACAGGACAAGTCCTTGCTTAAACTCGTTGATAGGGAACTAGTTGATAGGGAACAGTGTAGCCCCCCCACAGTCCAGGTGGAAGATGTTAGAGACCTGCTGTCCCACCTGGATCCCCATAAGTCTATGGGACCTGATGGGATTCACCCTAGGGTGCTGAGAGAGCTGGCAGATGTGCTTGCTATGCCTCTTTCCATCATCTTTCAACAGT
>VXBA01003558.1:24353-69370 GCA_013399895.1 Serilophus lunatus
AAGGGGCTGGAGCACAAGCCCTATGAGGAACTGCTGAGGGAGCTGGGATTGTTCAGCCTGGAGAAGAGGAGGCTCAGGGGTGACCTTATCGCTGTCTATAACTACCTGAAAGGAGGCTGTAGTCAGGCGGGGGTCGGTCTCTTCTCTCCGGCTCCCAGTGACAGGACAAGAGGACACAGTCTTAGGCTGCATGGGGGAGGTTTAGGTTGGATATCAGGAGGAACTTTTTCACAGTGAGAGTGATCCCCCACTGGAATGGGCTTCCCAGGGAGGTGGTGGAGTCACTGTCCCTGGATGTGTTTAAGGATAGGTTAGATGATGAACTTAGTGGTGTGGTTTAGATGGTTTAAATGGTTTAGATGGTATAGATGTTAGACTGATGTTGGGTAGGTTGTTCACCTAGGTAAAGGTTGGACTTGATCATCTCCATGGTCTTTTCCAACCTTATTACTTAACTAACTCTGCGTGTATATCAAGAGATTTCAAATATATGCATGTCAGGGAAGAGACAGGAACCTGTTTAAGCTGAAGTAAATCTCAGAGTTGTATCCTCAGCCAGATTAATAGATTCATACATCTCTGCATGTATCCCATTGCTAAGGGTAATGTTTTGTCTGAGGCCTGTACAGAGAACTGGCTTGTCTACGTACACCAGCTTCTTCTATCCAGTTGCTCCCTTTAAGTAAAGATGATAAAGACAAAACAACCTGATGGATAGAGCTGTGTTTCTAGAAGCTAACTGCAACATTAGTATTTCGCTCCTGGAACCCCATCAGTCACCAGTTCGAACTGAATCTCACAGTAGAACCAAAGCACTCTGCAAAGTTTCAGTCATAAAATATTTCCAACCACTCTTCTAGTATTGCTTTAGCAGCTGGATGTGGGAAAATTACAAAATCTTACATACTGTCAGAGCAGTGTGCCACTGTCCTTCCTTTGCTGGCAGTCCAACCTGTCTTCGGATTGGTGCCCGCACATTAATTTTATTAGTACCTAGTACCAACCCAAATGCAAAGAATAAGTTAAAGTGGTGTGATTTTACTTTTGCAAATCAGCCCCTACCTGTGATGATGCAAAGGTCTAACAGGTAGGTTTCCTTCATTTTGGTTTTCGTTGCATTTAAGAAACACATGCATGCTACCTTAACAGAGCTGATAGCCCATCAGCCTTGAGAGTGGTTAGTGGGCCTTAGAGAATAATTTTATGTGGAAAAAGCTGTGGAAGACCACTTCAGGGCAAGATTAAGCATTCTTAAGTGCCTCTGGAGAGACAAAAAAAAAGAAAAAAAAAGTACAGGCTAAGAGATGAGTATTACTGGAGAGCATGGCAACTATTCCAGGCCTGTTCCCCACTGGTTATAAGGTTAGCGAGACAACATTTTTTAACCTTTTCACTGAGGCCACAAGCTGTTGTCTTTACCAATTCGGCGGACAACACCAAACTCAGCTTCTGCCTCAGAGGACCCCTGCTGCCTCTCTGTCTGTGTGTCACCCTGTAGTCTTATGCCTGCTAGAGAACTACAAAAGTGATCCAGAGCTGAGCAGACATCCACTCTGTGGCAAAATATCTCCTAAATTATTCACTTAATCAGAAGAGAAAACAAGAGACATAGACTGCTGCTAAAACAGAAGAAACATCTGAATGGTAAAATCATAGCACTGAAAATAGCTGTGTGAACAAGGAGCATAGGATGTGTTGGTGTAACTGAACCATCTCTAACTTTCTGCGTAACTGAGCATCTGTCTGTCAGAGACAGATTTAAACTTGCTAAATCCACAGGTTGAAAGGTACACTGGAAGGGCCTTTGCCAGATACCAAGCCCAAGCTTTAGAAGGTGAAAGCTTTTTCAGAGCCAGGGATTGATACCTAGGGAAAGGAACAAGAAGA
The DNA here is from genome assembly GCA_013399895.1 of Serilophus lunatus. Classification (NCBI taxonomy): domain Eukaryota; kingdom Metazoa; phylum Chordata; class Aves; order Passeriformes; family Eurylaimidae; genus Serilophus; species Serilophus lunatus. The sequence goes on from VXBA01003558.1 coordinate 26,241, forward strand.
AAAATGGATGCTCTTTGAAGAGCTCTCTCCTGCACTAGTCCCACGCAACAATGTGCTTTCCTGGATCACCACAACAAACCTCTGTAAAAAGAGAGATCATGAAAAACCAGCTGCAGTTGACCTTTAAAGAATCAGTTTCACCTGGAATCATGTTAGAATAAAACTTCTTGTCCTATAACTCATTGATTTTCAACTGAGAGATCTGAATTACTTGGTAGTTTGCATTATTTACACATTGTGGGGTTTTATTGGGCAAAATGACAGGTTGAATATCCCAGAAGTGAGGCAAATAAGCTGTACTTGCAAAATGGGGATTTGTATCTTATAATGCACTGCAAGAGAGTTAATGGATAATGGCAAAGTTCTTACTGAGCTGGGACCTACAAAGCAGTGCCCTGAGACAATTAGAGTTAGAAAGTATTGGAGGATGAACTAGGAGCAGGAAGATTGTTGTGGCTGTATGCAGTATTAGGCATCAAAAATAATATTAGCAATTTGGGAAGGGAGGCAGGAAAGAACTACAGAAATTACCTGAAGTCAATAAAATTTCCTTTACTGTGAGTCCATTTTAGAAGCATGATCTGTTTCATGTGTTCAAGGGAATTGATTTGATATAATTCTCTAGAGCATTACCCGCACAAGGGATCACAGACCTTTCTTTTGTGTAGCAAACCAAATTTGAAGGAAGAGGACATTTACTAGGAGCCAGAGCTAGCATAATTCAGAACAGAAAGAAAAGTTGAAAATTTTACAAAGAGTGAATCACAACTCACTGAGTAACATAGTATATCTTCCTGTATTTGCAGACATAAAAGAAAATATAAGAAATACTATCATTTAGATCAAATTTGCTGAAATTCAGTGGCTAAGATGAGACCAAAGTAGACAATCTCTGTGATGTGCCTAGGTCCTTAGAAATAACATGTGTTTGGACACTATGGCAGGCTTTACATATTTTCAAGTGTTTTCTAATGAATCACTTACTCATTTATATAGAAAACAATTTCATGGTTTGAACAAAAGTATTGTAAGGAGAGATCCAGTATCTGCTATGCTCTGCTCAGTTATTGTAGCAAAAGTCTGTCTTCTAGAAGAAATAAATAGTGAGGGAGGGTAAGTTGCAGAGTTGCAAAGACATGATGAAGAGAACCATGAAGGAGAAATGATCCCCAGACCACCAGATGGATTTCTGAATGTATTCCTTCAGAAAAAATCAATCTAATTTCTTATAAAACCACCGAAGTAGTACTGCTAGGAAATCCAGGGTTTGAGTTGGAAAGCAAAATGTTTTCTCTTTTTATTCTAAATATAGTACTTGACAGTGTTAAATTATAGCATATAACATAAGTACCAAAGATTCCAGCGGTAATAATGTGAGGGAAAAAATTCATTATGTACTGAGCTAGGTGTCAGGAGACCAAGTTTCCTTTTTAGCATCTCACAGTAACATCATACATCTGAAAGCAGAGTTCTGTCACTCTGTCAGAGTGTACATGAGTCTGTAGACTGGTTCTGGGAAAGAGCAGCTTAGAGGTTTGTTGAGCATCCTCATACTGCCAGAGATGGATCTTGATATCAATGTTTCCCATCTTTCTCAAGTAAAAGCCTTATTTGTCTGAGTATCAGAAAGGCCATCTGTTCATCCTTCTTTGTCAGAGCTTCTCTATTTTGGATGACCAGTGTTGGTTGTGTAACCTCAAATCATCCAGTATCACAGCTTATGGAAAGAGGAGAAGGCAGGGATTCTTTTATGTAATTAACTCCCAGAGAGGAATGTCAGGCCTCTCTCCCCAGGCTGGCTCTTTGTTGGCAGGTCCTGGCTTACTCTTCCCAGCATGGCAGCAGAGAAGTTCAGAGAGTAAGAAGTTGCTCTGGATCCCCTTACAGCAAAATTTTTTTTTCTTTTCCTCCCTATAGTTTCCTTTTCCAGTATGTAGCATCTGCCATCATTAACAGAGCAGAGAGATGGATCTGTGAGCAGCCTGTCACTCCTCTAAGTTCAGAAAATATCCTCCAGCACAGTAGCTAGCAGCACAGGACTTACTTCCAGCTAGCAGATGAAAAGCAGGAGGTCAGGAAGAAGTTGAGATCAGGAACGAGTTAAGGTCAAAAGCTCAGTCTGGAAGAAACAGTAAAAGTTTTAAAAGCTTATTTGTGTAGCTGGCTTTAGGGAGTAACTTGTAAGCTGGGACTTGCAAGAGTACTAGTCATAGTTTTAGATTCTAATACACTATTTTCCCTATGTGCTGAATGGGGATTTCCTAACTACTTCTTGCAAGACACTTCAAAATTTTTGGAAAAGTGAGGCTAAGTCAAAGACACCAAGGATAGTAAGGCAAAGTAGCAGGACAAAGAGATCAGGGAAACTGTGATGTCGTGAATCATCTTCTACATGATCTTCATTCCCACTGCTCCCCGTAGCAGACCTTTCAGCTTTTACATTACAGTAAGCCAAAGGCTATGATGACCAATGGAAAGAGATCGGTTGAGTTAAAAAGTCTTTGACTGAGATGCTATGCCAAAGAGATCTATCTCTGCAGGAAAATACCAACACATCCGAGCAATGACACTTGCAAGTGCGACGGTTCTACAGGTACACAACAACTCAAGGAGAAAGTCAACTTTTTCCCTATTTTCAGCATGGACTAATGGGTGTGTGGTTTTCTACAGTTGGCGTGATACACAGAAATTGCAAAATTACAGGAGAATGATGCTTCTGGAGCGCTTGAAGATGTTTCATGCCTTTAATATTTATTAGTGGAGGGGTGAAGAGGGCCATGATCCAGGTTTTATAACTCTGCTTGGCTCTTATTACAGCACCCTCGTTACAAAACAGCAGAGAAAAAGTTTGTGAGGCTTTCTTGTGTGTCATTGTCATCTGATCTCAACCAGAGCATCCATTGGTAAGTTACATTTTAGCCCAAGTATGCTACATGTCACCCGTGCTCAAGCATCTAGGAATTTTTTGCTCCTCTGATGAAAATTACATTTGTTAGCAAAGCCACTGCTGCTCCATATTATTGAGCAGGAGGATGTGGTTATGAATAATTTCTCTCTGAGCATCCTGGTGTGCACGCGCTGTGGTCTTGCCCGATACAGTAGGCCAGGTTGGATGGGGCTTTGAGCCAGCTATTGTAGTGGAAGGTGTCCCTGCCCATGGCAGGCCAGTTGGAACTAGATGATCCTTAAGGTCCCTTCCAAACCAAACCATTCTATGATTCCATGATAGTTGGAGAACATGCATTCTCCTACCAAGGTGTCAGACAATGTTAACAGAGAGGGAACAACTCTTTCAACCGCAGAAGTCTTTCTGCCCTGCTCTCCATTCTATGCTTCTGTGCAAAGACTGCTCAGTTCTCTTTGTTGTCTCAAGAAGTCAACAACTATGCACTGCCTCGCACCAAGACCAACATTCAGTGATGCCACAAGCCATACTACCATGGTGCACAGCATGCACCCTGTTGTCTGTTCCCTTATGAGTGTTAGGAAAAGAACAGATGAATTCGTGCTGTCTTGAAAAGTATACACACATTAGAATGCAGAATTTCATTGCAAGAAACGAAACTCACATGTCTTCCTATTCCTTGGGATGTTCCTTCTGAAGCTTGGAGCATTGCTACCCTGTCCTCTTGCAATTTTTTTCAATCTAATGCTCTACTTATTTTCCAGGCAGGCTTTTCCACTCAGTCACAGAGAAAGAGAGCTCTCCAGGGCACATCACCAAACTTTTTACCAAAACAGAGTCCTAATGTGGGTATCAGTGGTAAAGAAGGGTTTTAGCATCATGTATCACATAATGCTCAAGAGGAAGTTAATTATTTAATTTCACTTACTTAATTTAAATTCATTTAAATAACTCTTTGTGGAATGGGTGAGAGTTAGAGAATCTAATGATGAGCTTTTGGGTTTTTTGTTTTGTGGGGGTTTTTGTTGCAATTTTTTAGGTGTTTTTCTGTTTTATTTTGTTGGGGGATTTTTTGTTTGCTTTTTGTTTGCATGTTTCTGCAGATATAAGTATTTCATTACTCTGGAAATAATGACTTATGGTATTTGCTTATAGTGTTCCAATGAATTGCCTGGGTGCTGTGATAAGGAGGAATTACGCTACAATATTCTCAGTTCAGCTGATTGCAAAATTTCATTACATTCCTGGGAAGCATGGAGGGCTAAGCCCGGAAAGTTAAAAAACCACCTATTTTTTCTGTTTGCATAAACTGAGCAAAGGATGCTTTTGCAACCAAGCAGTTGCAAAGGCATGACTCAATTTCTTAGTGTATAGCACAAGATTAACAACTCAGACTTACAAAAAATGTTAGCCTTCCTAACTCAGGCACTTTTAAAGTCTAGGGGAACCACAATGTTGCTAGTCATGTAAATTCTTTTCTCAGCTGCTTACTGAAAAAGAGGATCTCATGGAAAGAAAGGTAAAATACATAGCCATGCACATTAAACAAATTGGAAACATCTGCTGGCTATAATTCAAAAGTAATAAATAATTGCAAGTGAACATGGCCTTCAAATTTAGCCAATATGTTCATGCCACCAGTGCTGCAGTGCAACACAATTAGTAGTAATCCATACAAAATACTACAAGGATACACCTATCAAAATTATGTTACACACTTTGACATTCTAATTTTTTTTGAGAAGTACTTGACAAAGTTTCAATTTCACTGTGATTATTTTGCGTACTTTTGAGTGCTGCTGTGTTACTAAGGAGCCATTTCAAGAAGGTTAGATCTCATCACGAGGGCATTTCCCTAAGAAATTGGTACTTAAATGTTAATGATTGTTCTCTTGTTTATGATATTGCTAGGGACTAAGCCCGTGTTGTTAGGCTGGGGCATAATCAACTTCTATTGTGCTTTTGCTCAAAGAGAACTGACAATGCTTTCTGGGCTGAAAATCTCCTCTATTTTCAATATTACATTAGGAGAAAAAAAGTTAAATCTGCAGTTTCAAGCAAATTCTGTTTATGAGTAAAAGGAAAAAAATTACAACTGTGCTGTAGATTTGTCCAGACAAGCTAAAGCAGAGGCGTATTGACTTTCCTAGTGTTCTTTTTTTTCCCCGCGTTCTGCTCATGAATATGTTTGCTTTAACTTAACAATATTGTCACAGGGGGAGAAGCAGAAACAGTGCCAGAGAAGTGGGCTGGCAGTGGTGCTCCCACACAACTGGAATGATTTCCTTGTGAATCACTCGTCTCACGAACGAAAGTACCCATCCCCAGCTCAGAAGGTGGAAAGACAAAGTATTCCTTGCCTCTCAAAATGAAAACATTTTGTGCATGACTTTAACTACTCAGTGACTGTAGGAAAGAGGATTCTCTTTCATCATAGGGGTTTTGTATGTTATTCCATTCATGTTGTGCATTTTTCATACCATTGGCATGGGAGCAAGCTACAAACTGAGGACTTTAGACTCCCACGATGAAATCACTGCGCCCTATGTACATTTGTATTTCAATTGTTCAATGCCTCAGAAAGGTTGTTTCCTGACTACACCTCTAATAGCCATGGTCCTGGTACAGCAGGAGAAGTGCAGTAGCAGAGCACAATGGTTGATGGAACTTTGATCTCACCCTGTTTTCCCCCTTCCTGTGTGTCATCTGCTGTTCTCTGCTCCCTGGTGCCCTGACATCAGAGCAATGCTGAACTGAAGGGGCTGTATTTTATCTGTGTTTGGCCTGGTGTAACAGAAGAAATTTTGGAGAAGCAGAGAATTTTTCTTGTGATGGCATTTCAGCTCAAAGCCTTCAACTCATCTCAATCTGTTGGAGTAAGGCAGGAATGGAAAGAAGATGGTCTAGAAGCTGAAGCTGTAGTTTTGAGTACTTGCAGAGTCTGTCCTGCAGCACAGGCTCTCAGCTGCAACTATCACTTCATCAGCAGCACAACAGAGATGGGGTGAGGGATACAAAAATTAATTAATTCGCTACCAACCATCAACTGAGAGCCAGAATCCCTTGTAAACAGTATGTGGATTTGGTACTGAAATATCCTTCACCAGTGTCAAGTACTGCCAGATTACCACAAACCCATTGTGCCTGCATGCCTGCAGGAAATAGAGTTGAAACTCCAGAAATGCTATGCAAATATTTTTAAGTTTTGCTTGAATTTACATCAATATTCACTGAATTAAAGAAGAGTATTTCATTATTACAGACATGTTTTTATTAATATAAAATATCTAACACTTTAACAAAATCTATTTTCCCTCTACCTCAAAAATGGGAAAGTATTTTAAAAAGGTTTGATAAGAGCAGAAGAAATCTGAATTGCATTAGCAAGGATGAGTTAGTATAAAAGTACTACCAAAACACACAGAGGGGGTTAAATATCCATGCGCAATATTGTACAGTATGTGTTGCTAAGGCTCTATCACTAAAAGGCAGAAATACAAAAATGACAAAAAAACCAGCATTAAAATCCCCCAAAAATTCATACTAACAACATGGTCAACATGGAATTGTGTCCTAAGAAGCTCTGGCTTGAGGCTTGAGTTAGCCAAGGGAATTAAAGAAAAAGGGCAACATCAGATGTTCTTGTGAATAGCCCACAGCGTCCAGGGTGGTCATAATGTTTGCAAAATATTAGAGAAGAAAACCACTCTGTAATCTAAGGCAAACATGAAACAAGATTTTCATTGCCTTGCCTAAAACAATTATGGAAATATTTCTTATGTAGTAATAAAACTCAAGAAAGTTCTGAAATTTGCCAGTAGACAGCTTCTGAATTTCTTGTACACATATTTCCTGAAGTACTCTCATGTGGCTAACCAGATGAACTAAAATATTTGTTTCACTGTGTAGAGCTTATGTGTTCCTCTTAAAACAATTGTCATTGAAAGACTACCAACCCTCGTATAGTCCATTGATTGCCAGTTCCTGTTGTTTCATGTGAGCACTAGTGCTAGAGCCAGGAGCAATGTGAGTAGCATCAAAGATTACAGAGTCCTTGAAGCAGCAGTAAGGGATTCTAGAGCACAAATAGTTTTTTCATTGATCCTCCCAGTCAAAGGCAAGCTGTTTGGAAGGGCCAGTTGAATCTGGCAAATCAACAAATATTCACTGTGTTGGTACCACAGTCAGGATTTTGGCCACTGTCAGAGATGAGGAAAAGCACCTTTGGCCATAGGCTTGCCAGCCCGGTGAAGAGGGCTTTAAACTCAGGGTGCTGAGGGTCTGGAACCTCAGTCCATCCCATTCCTACCTGCTTGATGTCAGTGTCAGTGAGATGCCAAGAGCTTGGAAAGAGATTGCAAGCCAGCAGAATACCTGCAGAGTGGCACAAAGGAATTCCTGACAGTAAGCTGGCTTCATTATGGGCCCAGCTAAAATGCCTCTATTTGCCCTATGCAAACATATATAACATGGGGAAGAAACAAGGGGAATTGGAGACAGACTATGACCTTATAGGCATCACATAGATTTGCTTAGATGGCTCCTATGACTGCAGTGTTGGATGGGAGAACACTGGTTCTTTATGAAGGACAGATAAAGGAGATAAGGAAGAAGTGTTGACCTATGTGTCAATGATCTGCTGGAGTGGATGGAGCTCTGCCCAGTGATGGATGAGGAGCCAACCAAGAGTTTATGGGTATGGATTAAAGGGAGGGCAAGTACAAATGACATTATAACAGGCGACAGCTATAGGCTGCCTGATCAGAAGGACCAAGTAGATGAGTCCCTCTATAAAGAGGTAAGAGCAGCCTTTCTTTCACAAAACCTGGTTCTCCACGAGGAGTTCAAGCACCTCTTTATCTGTTGCTGGGACAACACATCAAGGGCACAAGCAGTCCAGGAGGTTCCTGAATGTGTTGATGACAGCTTTCTTCTCCAACGGATAGAGAAGTCAGCAAAGAGAGGCATTTTCTGGGATCTTACTCTCACCAACAAGGAGGATCTGGTAGGGAATGTGAAGACCAAGGGAAGCTTTGGCTTTGGACACAAGGAGGATGCACAGCAAGCTCACTACCTTAAACTTCAGTTCAGACTTTGGCCTCTTTATGGATCTTCCTGGTAGAGTATCATTTGAAAAAAACCTGGAGGGCAAAGGGGTCCAAAAGATCTGGTTGTTATTCAAGGATCACCTTCTCCAAGGTTAAAATGCAAGACCCAAGGAATTAAGCAAAGATGATGGGAGACTTTCATAAATGAGCAAGAAGATTCTGGCAAAACTCAAACAAATAAAGTTTATGGAATGTGCAAAAAGCAACAGGCCACTTGGGAGGAATGATATCAGCGCATGTAGGGATGCAGCAAAGATGGTGAGGTTCATTTGGAACAAAATCTGACAAGGGATGTCAAAGACAGTAAGAAGCACTTCTTCAAGTACAACAGAAGCTAAAGGAAGACTAGGGAAGATGTGGGCCCACTGCTGAATGAGGTATGTGCACTGGTGACCATATAGTGAAGACGGTGTTGCTCACTGCCTTCTTTGCTTCTGTCTTTACTGATAAGGCCAGCCCCTAGGAATCCCAGTGCTGGAAGCAAGAGAGAAAGCCTGGAGAAAGAATAACTTTCCCTTTGGTGAAGGCGGACTGGTTTTGAGATCATTTAGGCAAATTCATGGGCTCTGATAGAATGCACCCCTAAGTGCTGAGGAAGCTGGCATGTAACATCTAAGACAGTCTCTCCATAATCTTTGAAAGGTCATGGAGAGCACAAGAGGTGCCTGAGGACTAGAGGAAAGCTAACGTCACTCCCGTCATGAAAAATGGAACGAGGACCCAGAAAACTACAGACCAGTCTGTCTCGTGTCTGTGCCTGGAACACTCATAGAACAACTCATCCTGGCTATCATCTCTAAGCATGTGAATAAAAAGAAGGTTATCCGTAGTAACCAAATAATCTATGACCAATAATCTATGGTGGAGTGATTGGCTGAATAGAGAAGTAGAGAGCACCTGTTTTTGTGAGACTTGACCTCAGCAAGGCTTTGGCACTGTTTCCCCTACATCCTGATAGGTAGCTAAGGAGGTGTGGGTTAGCTGAGAGGACAGTGAGATTGATTGAGAACTGGATGAACAGCAGAGCTCAGAGGATTGTAAAAAGTGGCACAAAATGTATCAGGAGGCCTGTAGCAAGTGGGTTTGCCCAGGGGTCAGTAATGAGCGCAGTATTATTCAACTCAATCATCAATGACCTGGAAGCAGGGAAAGAGTGTACCCCCAGCAAGTTCACATAACACGAAGCTGGGAGGACTGACTGATACCCCAGCGGGTTGCACTGCAATTTGGCAAGACTTGTACAGACTGGAATGTTGGGCAGAGCAGAACCTAATGAAGTTTCAGCTAAGACAAATTCAGGCTCCTGTCCCCGGGGAGGAATAAGCCCAGGCACCAGCACAGGCTGGAGGCTGACCTGCTAGAAAGCAGCTCTGTGGAGAAGGATGTGGGGGTCTTGGTGGACAACAAGCTGTCCATGTGCAAGCAGTGTGCCAAGAAGGCCAATGGTGTCCTGGGGTGCTTTAGGATGAGCACTGACAGCAGGTCAAAGGAGGGGATCCTGCCCCTCTCCTTAACTCTGATGAGCCAGTAACTGAAGTGCTGTGTCCAGTTCTGGGCTCCTCAGTACACAAGAGACAAGGATCTACTAGGGAGAGTGCAGCAGAGGGCTATGAAGATGATGAGGGGCCTGGAGCTTCTCTGTTATGAGGACAAGACTGAGGGAGCTGGACCTATTCAGCTTGGAGAAGAGACAAACGAAAGCAGTCCTTACCAATGCATACAAATATCTGAAGGAAGGGTATCAAGAGGATGGGATCACTCTCATTTCAGTGGTGCCCAGAAAGAGGACAAGGATCACTGGGCACAAATGGAAGCACAGGAAGTTCTATACGAATATAGGGGAAAATGTCTTTACTTTGAGAGTGACAGAGCACTAGAACAGACTACTCAGGGAGGCTGAGGCCTCTGCTTTTCTGGAGATGCTCAAAACCTACCTGGACACAATCATGTGCAAACTGCTTAAGATGAACCTGTTTTAGCAGGGACGTTGGACTAGATGATCTCCAGATGTCTCTTCCAACCCCAGGGATTTCATGATCCTGTGATTCTGTGAAACGTTGTAAACGCAGACTTTTGCTTTTTTAATAATTTTTAGTAGCTTAAAACCAAAATATTTCTTAATTTTTATCCAGCCGTGTAAGTTGTTTTCTGACAGGCTGTTTATCTGGGTCAAATGCACATCTGATGGGATCAGATCCCTGGTTTGATTTTGTGTTTGATTTTAACAAGAGAATGATCGAAGCATTTATTCTAAAGTCAGCTTCGCTACACAAGGTTTGCATATGCAAAAAGACAGGAGATGTGGGAAATTCTTAGCTGGATTTTGTAAATATAAAAAGCTATACACAATAATTTGGCAATGAAATTTTCTTTTGAAAACCATTTGGTTTGAATTCTGACGCAATATGCTGATACTGAAGCTCCTGATAGAAAAAAAGAAAATTAATTAATTTTAATCCTGAAGCAGCAGAGGGAGCTGTATTCCCAGACTTCTCCAATTGTAAATAGAGACTTTTGTGCTGCTGCCTGTTCCTAACATCTGTAGAGATTAATATGTTGGAAATGTACTAAACTGTGATATCAGCCTCAGGGAAGAGGTTGAACATGTGCTGAGGGGCAACCAACAAGATGAAAAACCAAGACGGGACACAATGCTACAGTACTAAAATGCCTGAAAGACCTTACAATTTGGTGGGGTGTGTGCTCTTCTGGTACTTCGACATTTTTGAAAATTGCATTTTGATTTCAAGAATGCAGAGAATTCTAGTCACTACTTTGGGAGCTGAGACTGGCCTTTTTACAATCACCTACATCTTCCTACATCTTCATTTTGACAATGGCATCTACTCACAAATCTTTTTGCCATCTCCTCAAAGCATACACTCTCCGACTGCTCTGAGGTATAAGCATGCATTGACAGTAAGACACATGCTTGAACACTGGGTTGAATAAAATAAGAGCTTAATTGCTTATACTTAAGCATATGTCCAAGGTTTTTATAATTCTCTTTGAAGAGACTCACTTGTAAGCCTGTTAATGCAAAGCAGAAAGTCCTTTTGGAGGCAAATACCTGGTAAAGCATTTAAGTTTTGCACACAGCCACATGCACTCTTCACATATCTTGAATGACTCTGTATGTTTGTACGTGTTTCTGTGTATATGGATTTGTATATATATAGAGAGAGAAAAAAGATTCTCATGAAGTCGTGTAACAACATACATATTCCTCTTCCTGTTTTACTTCCTATTGCACTCCTAATCCCCCAGCCATTTTGAAGGAGAACAATCAGGGGAAATGTGTAAATGCAAACACAGTGTCTCAGAGGCCATCGAGGAGTCTTTGGTTCTTAGTTCAGTAAGTTCCAAGGCAAAGCAATAGCCAATGAAAACAGCTCGATGGAAACTACAAACTTTAGTCATCATTCCTAGCTCTTCAGGGTCCTGAGGCACCTCCTAAATAACCAAGTTTCCAAAACTATTAAACTGAGGAAGGGAAGTGTACAACCACAAGCATCTATTTCGGAGTGTACCCTGTTCATTCTTGCAAATTTTCATTGCAGTCAAAAAGTGAATATGGGGGCAGACAGGGAGGAGAAGGTTTGTAAGGGGAAAGTTGAGCTTCTCCTTAAATGTTGCAGTGGCAAAAGTATGAATGAACATGGAAAATCTAAATCACTTTGAGACTTGTCACAGAAGCACAAGTGCTGCCAATACTGCCCTGTGTTCCAATCTCAGGTGTCCCAGGACTTCATCCCATTGCTGATATTTCACATTGATTTGAGACAGGGCAAATTCTCATCAACAGCAGCAGCAACCTCCAGACTTTAGAGCTCCACCGTGGTGGATATTTGTAGCTTCTATCATCCAGTGTCTGGCTCTTTAGGAAAGCAGTATTTTTAGTAGCGGGTCTTTTCTTGACTCATTTCAATTTTATTTTTTTAGATGTCTCCTTTAGTGGGAGACTGCTTCAATCTGTTTATCCAGGAGTCTGTTAGACACCTGTAGAGCTTTCACTGTTTGCTTGTTTTCAAAAATGGGGATCAGATAAGATAAATCAGATGTTAGTCTTAATTACACATGTATTTAGTCATCACAGCAGTCTTTAATCTGCCAGATAAAAGATCAAGATTAATATGCTGATTGTTGAGAAAACACTTTGTAAAAATGTGTATCTCTAATAAAAATTACAAGGCAAGCTTACATACTAGTTGAATTTCAAGTATTTCTCACAAAGGTATAGACAAGACACCACAAAAACAGGCTATTGACTCTGTATAGAATTACAGAAACATTGGGTTTGTTCTGTCAGAGCATTTTAATATTAAATTATTTGTTCTTTTTACTCAATACATTAAAAAGTCAGGTAACAACAGAGATTCACAGTAAAGGAAGGTTCTGAGGCCGTTTACAAAGCAATTTTCTGAAGCGTTTCCCTGACTTCTCTCAAAGCTCAAGAGCAAGATGGGGACTTATGGCAGTGCAGGCAAGAAGAACAGCAGCAAGCACATGAGAGTCCATGTAACCATAACTATGCGGGTGTTTTGATCCACCGGGAGAGGATGGGTTTCAGCAGCTGGAAGGATCTGGACCTGTGCAGTGCTGAAGCTCCTTTCTTTTCCACTTCCACTCTTGAGTATTGAAATGGAAAGATTGAAAGTCTGACTCATGCTTGACATAGGAACTCATCTGAAGCCTATCAAATGTGGATGGTCTTCCAGTACTGTTAATAGACCTCACAGTAAGATGGTTAAAGGATCAGCTGCTTTATTAGTTTGGTAAATTCATGCTTGCACTCCTGGTTTCTCTCATTATCACTTTTTCTCTGTAAATTCATGTTTTTATTAGATAAATGTGAAATTTTTGAAATCAGAAAGTCTACAGCTCCATACAGGTTACCAGGAGTGCAAATCATGTCCCCAGAATCATCTCTCAGATACGTCACTCATTAGTGGAAACCTTCTCAAGCAGTAAGGATTAAATGCCACAGTTCTTAGTGAAGTCTCAGGTACTTCCTTACAAATCATCCCACTTCATCTTAATGAAGCAATTACCCGTGAAACTTGAAGTCAGTTTGCTGCATTTTAACAAAAGGATTTGTTTACTTTTATTTATTTTATTTATTTATTGTTTTTTTTGAGAAAACAGAAATTTTTTATGAAACAGAAAGACTGAACAGTGCAGTTCATTTGAAATGTGCCCTTTAGTTGTACCAAACTGTTACTACTGCAGAAAAAGTCTGAAGCACTGACACAACTCATTACAGTTGAAATTGAGTGTCCCTCAAAATCTTTACCACCCAGTCAATAAGCAAAAGATAAATTCAACAGCAAATGTTAACAGTGTATTTCCATTGCACCAAAAAAATACAAAGAAGCAAAGTTAAGGTTGACATAACTGTGTAAATATTGTTTGTTAATCATAGGTGATAAAGTCTTATGGAGTTTTTGAGAAGTGGCTACATTCCTTAGCCATCCATATCTAGAAAACCCTAAAGCTCTGGGCATGAAAGGGAGAGTTCCTTCCTCCAGAAAGAAAAAAATCTGAATAGAAAAAAAACCCTGTTGGGGGGGGGGGGAAGTTTGTACACAAAACATCATCTATGTTCAAGGAGATTTTATTTTCCATCCTGGGCGAGGCAAGCATTGGAGCTTGGAGTTATCTGCATTCTACAGATCATGTCCAAAATTCTCAAATCTAAAAAACTGCTCTCTAAGTAAAAAGAAAGCTGCAATTTCTCATTGGAATGGCCTGCCTTGGAAGGTGGTTGAGTGACCATCCCTGGATGTGTTTAAGGAGAGATTGGATGATGTTCTTGGTGACATGATTTAGATGATGCCATGGTGTTAGGCAATGATCTCAATGGTCTTTTCCAACCTTGTTAATTCTGTGATTCTGTAATTTTCAAGTGGTTACTGAAACTAGTAGAAGGAGCATGAGCAGAAGCAATGCATGTTCTTATGCTCATGATGACATTGCCAGCATTGGAAGTATTGGTGTGCAAAATGGCTGAAGTCAAACCAGGAGTTTCTTCTTTCTGGAAAGCGTATTTCCTTTAAGGTAACTTTTGCTAGAACAGAGGTTAGTTGTGCTGGGAAAGATCTCAGGTCCTCCTTCAAAGGGTGAGAACACTAATGTACAAATAGGAACAAGTTCTGAGATCAAATATTAATATATTTTCACAATAGTGAGAAAAAAAAGAATGGATTCTGCACAGTTTACACACTGCTAGTCTGATGCAAATAGCAATACTGAGTGTTTGCCTCAATAAACTTCAAGGACATTGTTTGCCATATTTATGTGGTGGAGATTGAAGCAGCATCCTTTGAGACTGCTTGGAAACTTGTTGACACAAATTTGTTCTTTTTCTTAAGTCACTGTGAATCCATGACTTCTTTTGATAAGATGCAGCCTCACCTATAAAGAGATTTATTCGTAGGCTTTTTAAACAATGTGTGGTTGAAGAAAGAGTTGCTTATTTTGGTTAACCATGGGACAGTTAGACTGTACTCCCAATGCATAGGAAAGCAGAATGTTCAATTATAAAGTTTGGCTGCATTCTAATATAAACATCATCTATTCTTGAAGGCTGCATTTTCAGGGGAAATTCAGATCATACCACACAGCATCCCCAATTATCATCTTCTCCTTATCTAGGCTTCCCATTTGAGAATAAATTGTTTTAATTAAATCACAGATTTGCTATTTTTAACAGAAATATAATGAACTACACTTCTGTGCCTTGCAATATGCAATGGTTTGCTAGTTCTGAATGTCAAATAAAAGCATTCTTCTTTGAGCTGTTTATAAAAAGGCTATAAAATGTTGGAGTTGCTGATGGCATTTAGATGGGGTAACATTTTCCCAGTTTTTGAGAGTTCAGCCATTTTTGTTCTCTGTGCTTTCCAAGGATTATCTCTACACTCTTATAGATTAAAGGTATTAAAATACCAAAACAACTTAAAGGCAGCTAGCTAACCATAAACTGAAAGTTCTCCAATCATGGAAACACAACATAAGACAGGCAGACCTGGAAGCCAGATAGATACTACTGCCTGCAGTTCAGGCTGCTGTGGCCAGGTTAAGTACCTTCATACCACTATGCAGTTCAGTATATTTTTTGTGCTTTCCACTCAAGGTGCCATGTTTGGAAGGAAGAACAGGAAAGCTTTTTAATGCTGTTTAATTAATTATGTCAGGCTTGCTGGGAGTAGCGCTCCCTAGGTTCCTTCTGGTCCCACTAAATTGGAATTTCCTTGCTGGCACAAATTTCAGCTGATGCATTGATGCAATCTACATTATGCTTACAATGGGTCTGAGGCAGAGAGGAAAGCATGAGAAACATTCAAAAGCAAATATAAAATTGCCCAGTGTTGCAAATACTTGGGAATACAATGAAGACATATCATTGCATGGTTTGTTTCTCTTCTCCATAAGTGGTATGCAAGTAATTCCAATCTTATGAGCCTTCTTTGGAAATCCTTCTTTTGCTTATAATTGAACTTAACTGCTAACAACAGGGTCAGATTCAAGGTCCATTGAGCCAAGTAGGGTTACTTTGGGTGACCATGTTTTATGAAGGAAATAGTAACACAATGCCACTACCAGAATTAAAGTCAAAGCATGTGGGGCGAGGAGGTCTCCACATGCGAGCTATGCCTGCTGATCCTGGACACATCCTCAGGAGACATAGTAAAAGCTTTAACTACTCCCTTTAATGCTTTGTAAGGCCCGCTTCTTTATTTTTTTTCCTCCCCATTCTTTTGTATCTGTCATTTAAGGAAATCAGCAGGGCTTTGGAGGGCTTTATTTCCCTTATATGTCTTGAAGTATTTTTAATAGTGGCCTCACCCTGACAACTATGAATTATTTCTAACACACTTGCCTCATCTAGTGAGCTAAACAAGACAGATGCAGTGGCACTGCTGTTTCCTGTGTTGAGATTCCCCTTCTTCCCAGGTCCATTTCAGTCACAGGAAGTCCCTTATTAACCCCAAAAAGCAACACAGGTATGCCACATAACAGTAAGAGTGAAGGAAGAGCACTTTCAGAAGTGTTGAACAAGGCCGAACCAGCTATGGGTGCAGGGATTCACATATGCTTCTCCTGATGGATGAAAAAATGAACTCAGAAAGTCACCATGCTTGCCCAATATAGAAGGGAAGTGTAGGGTCTTGCACCTCCCCTTCATCTTCCCCTTCCCTTTCCCTAGAGAAGAGAACATTAATTTTGAGAGCTAGTAGTTTGGGTTTTCATATGTGCTAGATGCTTGGGAAGTAGCACTGAAGTGAGCCTGGGTTACCTGGCTGTGTGTAACATTGACTTCTGTGATAAACCAGATAGGCCTGATCTGTCTCAAACAGCACACAATAAATGTATTATTACTTCTGTGCCTCTCATCCTGCACTATGAAAATCGGATAATAGCCTCCAGTGTCATCATGGTGATAATTGCATGTTTATGAACTTTTCAGATGATAGAATAATGAAAGCCATAATAATTGAGGAAATAACTAGTCATTCATTTTAATCCAATTTTAAATACTGTGTAACTACTGGAGAATGAAAGAGAACTGTAGAAAAAGAATTGTGTAAATATTTGAATGGGGGACAATTCCACACTTTGGAATGAGAGAAATAGTGATGCATTTTTACTGCATAAACCACATTACTTTTCTCTTGAGCACCACACAAATTTGAGGTCAGGCTGTTGAAATATGGATCATGATCTATCCACAAAAAAAACAACCAAACTGTAGACTAAGGCATTCTCTAAAATTTCAGTGCTTGATAATGCAAGTTTAAAGTTCTTCTTGTGTAATTGTCCATGCAAACATATACTAAGAGCTTAATCTTGCTCCTTTTTACTTTTGACATACAGATCATGATAATCTCATATTTGTAACCAATAGGGCTGTAATTCTGTCAGGAAGTTTTAATGGTAACAAAAACCCCAAGATGAAAACTCCAGATACCTTACCACCAAGTTTCACGTAGTTAGGAGGACCTTGAGGGAACTGAAAGTGGAAAGTTTGTTGAAGTGAACCTGAGCCTTTTTTTAATGATAGTTTTACTGCTGTAGTCCTTTCTAAGACTTTATCTGCAGAAGCTGGGATATGTTTCTGAAGATGCATGGTCCACTGGGCAGGGGTAGGAGTTCATATCCGCCTGCATATGCTGTGCTGAGCTCCATTAGGAAGACAGAAGCCAGCCCTCACCTGTCTGCACTATAGAGCTGGATCATGCCCTTTTCTCAGCAGCAACCCATGCAGGGAAGGTGGCAGTGAATTAGGGGATGTAGCTATCCTGTCCCATCTGTGCATCAGGAGACTGTCTTCTCATTTCTAAGATGGGTAAGTTTCTTGCATGTGCTTATCTTTGAGACATATACAAACAAGGAGATCTACACTATTGGACTGTCATTCGCATTTCCCCTTTGCCAGTGATCTGAACCATTGTCTCTGCTAGAAGCACTAAGATGTCTCACAGGCAGTGGAGAGAGATATTCCACCTGATCTCCAACATGCCACAGGGAATTTGTAAGGAAACTGAGTGCTCCTTACCCTCTGCCAGACACTGGTGTGGATCATCACATTGTACCAGCAGATGATCCTCACTGTGACTAATACTACTTAGAGCCTGAAGAAGGAAACATCTTCCTACCTCATCATGTTATATCAGATGTCCCTCTGCAGAACTATACCAATGGTCCTTGTAATTGGTCATGTCTGCCTATCATCCTGCCTATCCAGGATGCTTTTACCATGGCAAGAGCTCCCCAGGTCCTGTGTCACCATGTGAATATTGTCCTTGTGGAAGAGATTTCAGGGGAATGTGAACAAATGTTGTTTCACTGAACATGAGCCTGACTGAGAAATTGCCATTTCTCAAGTACTTCACTGCTGCATATAGTTGCACTAAAGGGGGTTCCCCAACTTCTTTTCAATGTGTGCCAGTTGAATAAATCTGAGGGAAATGAGGAAAAAACAGTGTTATGTTCTCAGCTTCTTTTTCAGGACACTAGACTCAAAATCCTCTCACAGACCTATATAAGTTCAGAATACTTGGGGTTTGTTTTATAGAATCACAGAATCATTTAGGTTGGAAAAGGCCTCTGAGATCATTGAATCAAATCTTCAACTGATCACCATTTCAACTAGACCATAGCTCTAAGAGCCATGTCCAGTCACTCCTTGAACACTTCCAGGGATAGCGACTTCACCACCTCCCTGAGCAGTCCTTTCCAATACTTAACCCTTTCTATGAAGAACTCCTCCTGATGTCCAGCCTTAATGTCTCATGGTGCATCTTGAGGCTGTGTCCTTTTGACACGTCTCTAATTGCCTAGGAGAAGAGGCAACAACCTCTTTTCAGGTAGTTATAGGGAGTGATAAGGTCTTCCCTGAGCCTCCTTTTTTGCAGGCTAAACAACCTCAGTTCCCTCAGCTGCTCCACATAGGACTTACACTCAAGACCCTTCACTAGCTTCCTTGCTCTTCTCCAGATATGCTCCAGTACCAAAATGTCTTTCTTGCTGTGAGAAGCCCAAAACTAGACACAGGACTTGAGTTTTGGCCTCACTTGTGCTGAGTACAAGGGGACAATTGGTTTTCCTTGTCAGCTAGGAACATTATTGATGGCACAAACCAGGATGCTTTCTTGGTCACCTGGGCACAATGTTGGCTCATGTTCATACTGTTGACCAGCACCATAACCTTTTCTACTGAACTGCTTTCTGGCCACTCTGTCCCAAGCCTGCATGGGGTTGTTGTGGCTGAAAAGTAGAACCAGCATTTGATCTTATTGTACCTCACGTACAGAATCACAGAATCACAGAATAACTAGGTTGGAAGAGACCTCAAAGATCATTGAGTCCATCCCATATCCTAACACCTCAACTAGACTATGGCATGAAGTGCCATGTCCAGTCTTTTTTTAAACACATCCAGAGATGGTCATTGGTCTAAGCCCATCAATCCAGTCTGACCAGATCCCTCTGCAGAGCCTTCCTGCCCTTCCAACCCTCCCACCCAAACTGGTGTCATCCATGAACTTCCTGAGGATACAATTAATCCCCTCACCTNAAGTAGAACCAGCATTTGATCTTATTGTACCTCACGTACAGAATCACAGAATCACAGAATAACTAGGTTGGAAGAGACCTCAAAGATCATTGAGTCCATCCCATATCCTAACACCTCAACTAGACTATGGCATGAAGTGCCATGTCCAGTCTTTTTTTAAACACATCCAGAGATGGTCATTGGTCTAAGCCCATCAATCCAGTCTGACCAGATCCCTCTGCAGAGCCTTCCTGCCCTTCCAACCCTCCCACCCAAACTGGTGTCATCCATGAACTTCCTGAGGATACAATTAATCCCCTCACCTAGATCACCAATAAAGATACTAAAAAGGACTGGCCCCACTACTGAACCCCGGGGGTACACCATCAACTGGATGTAGCAGCATTCACTGCTACTCTCTGGGCTTGGTCATCCAGACAGCTTTTAATGCAGCAAAGAGAATCACGGAATCACAGAATCACTAGGTTGGAAGAGACCTCCAAGATCATCAAGTCCAACCCTTACCCCAGAACCTCAACTAGACTAGACTATGTCATCGAGTGCCACGTCCAGCCTTTTTTTAAACACATCCAGGGATGGTGACTCCACCACTTCCCTGGGCAGTCCATTCCAAAACTTTTATTATTCTTTCTGTAAAAAACTTCTTCCTAATGTCTAACCTATACCTCCCTTGGCGCAGCTTGNCTCTGGACACACTCAATCATCTCCACATCCTAAACTGAGGGGCCCAGAACTGGACACAGTACTCAAGGTGCGGTCTCACCAGTGCCGAGTACAGAGGTAGAATAACCTCCCTGCTCAAAGACCACACCTGTCCAAGCCATATGCTGCCAGGTTTTCCAGGAGAATGTTGTAGAAATTATTATCAAAGACTTTGCTGAAGTCCAGGTAGAAAATGCCCACAGTCTTCCCCTCATCTACTAGGTGTGTCACCTAGTCATAAATGGAGATCCAATTGGTCAGGCAGGACCTGTTTTTCCTAAATCCATGCTGGCTGGACCTGATCCCTTAGTTGTCCTATATGTGTCATGCGACTGCACTCAAGATGATCATGATCTGCTTCATAACCCTCCTGGGCACCAAGGTCAGGCTGACAGGTCTGTAGCTCCCTGGATCCTCCTTCCAACCCTTTCTGTAGATGGGTGTCACTTTGGCCAACCTCCAGTCTTCTGGGACCTTCCTGGTTAACCAGAGCTGATGATAAGTCACAAAAAGTGGTTTGGTGAGCTCTTCCTTCAGCTCCCTCAGTACTCTTAGATGAATCCACCTGGTCCCATAGAATTGGGAGTGTCTAAGTGGCATAGTGGATCACTAATGACTTACTCCTGGATTCTAGGGGGTCTATTCTCTCCAACCCTGTCTACTCAGCTCAGGGGCCAGTTGCTTATTTTTAAAAACTGAGGTAAAGAAAGCATTAAGTACCTCAGCCTTTTCCTCCTTGTTGGTGACAATGTTCCCCTTTGCATCCAATACAGAATGAAAATTTTCCTTAGCCCTCCTTTTGCTGTTATGTATTTATAAAAACACTTTTTATTATATTTTGCACCAATGACCACACTGAGTTCTAACTGAGCTTTCACCTTTATAATTGACTCTCTACATGATGTAACAACATCCTTGTCCTCTTTCTGAGCTGCCTTTCTCTTCTTACAAAGGTTTTAAAGGCTCTTTTTTCTCTGAGGTAGTGCTAAAGCTCACCGTTCAGCCAGTCTGATCTTCTTCCCCAACAGCTCATCTTTTGGCACATGGGGATGGCCTGCTCCTATGCCTTCAAGATTTCCTTCTTAAAGCATGTATAGCTTTCTTGGAAAACTTTGTTATTAAGAACTGTTTTCGAGGGAACTCTCTGAACCAGTGTCCTCAAGAGGACAAACTCTGACCTCTGGAAGTCTAAGGCCAAGGTTTTGATGATCCCCTTCCTTACTTCATCAAGAATTGAAAAGCCTATAATTTCACAGTTACTGTGCCCAGTGTGGTCTTCAACTACTGCAACTTCTACCAGCCCTTCTCGATTTGTAAACAGCAGGTCTAATGGTGCACCACGCCTGGTAAGCTTAATTACCATCTATGTCAGGAAGTTATCTTCTACACGCTCTAGGAACCAACTTAGTTGTTTTATGTCCTCTGGCAGAAGAACCAAATTATCTAGTGAATAGCAGCATTTGTGGTATTTCTGGCCTTGTCAGAAGAAAAAATTCTGCAGAGTTTTAGGAAATGGCATCTTTGGTTATTTTTTTAAATACAGCTTCAGACTGCAAAGGGCACTGCAAAAATATAGGAAGAAGCACTCCTCTTATTCTGAAGTGCTTAAGACAAACATTATAGCTACACTAGGAGTACTTTACTGCCATCAAAGTACGAGTATACTGCCTTTTGCTGTTGCTATATTTGGCACAACCTAGGATGACTATATTCTAGTTTTTCCAATCTAATTACGTCTGTACAGAGGTGATCTGCAGCATTCTGTCTCTAGAGACTGCCCTCCTTCACACCCCTGGATGAAAATATGGCAAATGAAGCCTGAACAGCACAACTACTCTGGGTTGAGCACTATGCACCTCCCTCTTCTCAAGGGCTACGTGGATTCCCAGCATTTCTAAGCATCACTGCCAGGCCTGTGTAGAGAGCTTGGTTTTCTTTTGTGTTACAGTTTCATGCATGAGGTTAAGAAAGTGGGCAATTCTTCTTGACTGAGATTTCCCAGTCTTGGTTTAGCAACAGGATGGGAGGAAGGCAGGGAAAAGACCTGATTCAAATTGGGCTTCTGAGTTTTTTGATCTTTCTTTGTCCTTGTTCCAAGTCTGTGTTTAGCATAGCTTACATCTCTAAGATAAGTCCTATCCTAGATTGCCATGACCTCACATTGTACCTATTAAGGACTGTTTCACTGTGTGCAAAGACTGCTTCATAAACAGCATCCTTGCCTAAAAGATGTCCTGGCTGCCAGATGTGGAGGTTTATCCACTAGTACACATGGAAGACGTGACAGCCTCTTGGTATTTTACAGGCTGAGTCATTGGATAGTGACTAAGAATGGTTATTCATCAGTTAGCTGACAACTAAACAATCTTCCTGCCTTATGGGGCAGTATCCATCAAAGCTTTTCAGAAAGTTGACTTTAACCCCATATTTAGTTACCAGGTTTTAGGTTGCACATTATGAATAACATTGTGATTAAATGACTCAGAGAAGTTCAGAGACCTCTTCCATGAGCGTTGCTTGTCATAGTTATTAATCATAGCATTCCCAGAAGAAGATCCTCCTATGCACAATGATGGTTGAATGCAGGTCATGGAAAGCATCCTTCTCCATCCATTTCTTAAGTATGAAACAGAGGGAGGTGTGTGTGTGTGTGTGTGTTTAAAAATAGAAGAAACCTGTAGCTACTTCCTGTGAACAGGAGTAAGGGCAGCTACTCAGGAATACTGACCGTGCCATGCAGCAAGGATATTAATTTTTCATAGCTCTGATTTTCAAAATAGAGTGATTTTCTTTTTGCTGTCTCTGGAAACTGTCTCACTGGTGGAATAGATGTCTCCATATGCTGAGTGAAGACACTCAATCCAAATGTGCAGATCCATCGCCTTCTGCATACTTGGGGGTTTTCAAGGGAATTGGTCACAGAAGTCTACGCAGAGCAGCAGGCACATAGGAATATGCAAAAAAACTCTCCTTGCAACTACCTGCTCTACATGAAGAAGCCCTACCTAGAACACTTCAAGGGGCAAGGATAGAGATCCTGCAGAAAGGTCTTTGGGACAGAAGGATGATTTTGCAAGGAAGGGCCACTGCTGTAACCTAAAAGTTTAGGTTTTTCCAGCCATATGCATCTTCTGCACCAGCATCCAAAGTATACACAGTTTGAGTGGGAAGCTGTCAGTGAAAGAAAAGGCAAGAAAAATGAACAGTTATTTCAATGTCATGTAGAAAGAAATAGGTTTTAAAATTTCAACTTTATTTCTTCTGAATGCCAATGGGGAATTCTTTAAAAAAAGAAATTTGGTTTGAAATTAGAAACTCAAATCTACACGCAAAGATTGCCTGCAACCCTCCTAAAATTATTGTCACATTCACATGAGAAATACCTACAATACCAAATATTTGTGGGATAATTGCACTTTACTTGGCATCTGTTGCTGCCCTGATTTCAGCAGACATACATTTTCACAGTTCTACCATTCAGCTTAGCATCAGCCACTGTACAAAATTAAATAATTAATCTGTTTTCATTTGCCTAGTAACTGCTGAGAGCAGCCATCCACACAAAGAATTAAGTGACTATTATTCTTCGGAATAATGCAAGTCTTTTATTGTGCAGGAAGTCTAAAAAATGTCATTTGGTACTTTCATGTATAGCCATCTCTAGGAATAAGTTAATGGAGTACAGAAAGTTAACTGGTACAGAAAGTTTACTTGTACAGCAAGTATGGTTTGGGCCTATATATCAAATTCTATCCTCACGTGTTTTTAACTCCAGAAAAACATCATGGAATGGAAGTAACAATTGGCTCTTGACTTCTATCTACCATTAATGAACTGTTATGTTACTACTAGAATGAAACAGCTCATTAAAAAAAAAAAAAAAAAGGCGTCAAGTCCAAAAGCATTTGAAAGCTTGCATGAGGACAGCAGACTCTTCTTTGATAGGGGTGCTGAAAATAACACAGCAATATATAATCAAACAAATACTTTATGAGTCATTATAAATATGCCTTGTGATAGTGGCTAGAAACTAGAATTATATTCTTCTTCTAAACAATTTTAATTTAGTAGAGCTTATTTCAGAATCTTTTACAAGCAGCTGGGACTTTAAAAATATTTCCTTCCCTTTGCATTGATAAGTCCTCCATAGAGTTCATCTGTAAGAAATCAAGGGATACATCCGGAGGCAGTAATTTTCAGAGTGTTCTGTTCAGTTAGACTAATCTGCTATGTATACATCTAAAGGGTTCTTTCCCTGGTTAAATAAATACAAAGGCTTTCACTAACTCTGGCACTTGCTGCTCTGGAGGTAGCAATAGCACTAATTTAGCAAAGGAAAAATGGTTGCACTGAATTTAGCTATATATTAATAGATATTATCTATGCATATACAAAAGTAATTTTGTTTCTTTTGTAGCTTTCAAAATGGATGATGTCTAAGGCTGTGGTTCTTTAGTGCGTCTTGCTGACACTCACAGGACCTCATAAGGGCCTGTGTGTGCACAGAAGGTGTGAAGCCATGTGGTGACACTGCTGTGGGTAGCAGGAGATGCAGCTGAAAAAGTTCAGTACCACAGTTCCACAGGTGACTTGAACTTGGAGTAACCAGCTGTTTAGTTGGGCGGGTCCAGGAGCTAGTGCTGGATCAGATTTGGCTGCTCAGCGACTCACTGTTCTCAGCCACGCTTTCAGAAAGTTGTGCTTATAAAGTCACATTTCAAAACATATGCCAGAGTGTTCATCCCTGGACGTGTTCTTCAGGAAAGTATTGAGCTCGACAAAAGGCTGAGTGTGCATGCATCATAATGTCCAACCCTTCCTCCTCTGCCAACACCTTTGATGCCAGCTGACATTGGTTAATGCTACTGGAGGAAGGATGGATTCAGATGGGTGCCTTAGCCATATAGCAATTCCCAGAAGCAGCCATCTCTGCCCTTACTGTCGGGAACAGCAGTCTACAAATCAATTTTGCAATTTCAGCAGTTACTTTGCTTCCCACAGGAGAAGCATAGCCTTGATGTAGCACCTGTTGCTCACCTTCACGTAAAATTCAGTGTTGTCTAAACGTCTGAGAAGACCTTCTGTAAAGGTCACATAATTTTATTGTTCTGCAGTACTCATGGACCTGGATTTCTGAGTTAGTTACTTCTGCACATGCCTCAGTCATACTTTATAGATCCTCATGGCTTAGAACATCTACTGTAGGGTGTACCTGCCCTTGCTGCAGTTACTGCCATCTGGAGGCTGATGGAAAAAGTCTCAGGGAAGCTCTCAAGCCATACTCTTTTGTTTTGTCTGTAAAATCTATTGAGCGTCCATTATTCTGAGGAAAGGGTTTCAGTCTGTTCACTTTTTTGTAATCTTTGGTCTACAAAAAGTGCTTCTTGATTTCACCTGATCGTCTATACACCCACGTCATCTGCAAAACTGGCCATGTTACCATGTTGTGGCAACAAAGCTGGCTCAGAACAGTGCATGGTTTGTGATCAGTACTAGTAGTTTTGAAAATGAGTTTCAAGCCTTTTCAATCTAGGAACTAGCTGTAGTTTAGCAATGAGTTATGCAGGAGGCAGCTTCTAAGTTCTGGGTCTTCTTCACTTGTAGTACTGAAAAGGGGAAGAGCTGGCCAGGCTTTGTTTTAGGGTTACATTCTTACAAGATCAGTATGTGATTAATGAAGGCTTGGAGCTTCTTATAAGCATGATCAGTCTACACTGTAAATGGCTATAAACAAGAAAGGAGAAGGTAATGTAGCTAATTCTAAACCAATGTTTATAAACAACATGTCAAGCTTTATCACTGTTAGTTAATGTCTATTAATAATGTATTAATGCTTTATAAACTATTTATAAATGGAACCTTAATATAGGAAGAAACTTATGCAATCCAGTTCTATGCCTGTTGTTAAGCACAGAATCTTCTTCAGCTCCTCAGACTGTGTGGGTATTTCTTCTAAAGTCCAGAGTAGTACTGCACAAAGACTACAGGTTCTTTACCTACATAAATGCAAAGCTGATATGCTGGCAGAAAAAAAAAGCACACCATTAAGTATCTTCTGACTTGATACCCACCTGCTACTAACTGGATTCCCCCTAATACTCTGCTCTGATCCCTCTCCAGATGGCAGAATAATGGAAGTTTGCAATATATTGTTATTGGTCCCAAGTTTCATGCTAGATAAACATAGATAAATAGAGGATAGCTTTGCTACATTTGGCCTCCTAATCCATGAAGAAAGTAAAGTGCTGCTGAAGAAGAAATAATTTACTGGCCTTAAGTAAAGAAATTAGCAGACAATCCTCTGGAGTTGCTACCAGTAAAGGTTAGGCTCAGTTATTTTGATGGAACTCAAATGAATATAGCTCCTTGACCCCTCCCTTCCGCGTGATACCTGCAGCAACAAAAAAATTTTGATGCAATTTCTTTCGGCAACTTAACACTGCTTATTGCACAGTTCAGTCACAGGCACGTAACATTTTGTAAAACTATATTCACTCTAAAAATAAACAAACCAAAACAACAAAAAAAGAGATCAGAATACTTTAGGACAATAAGAAGTAGTAAATATGTTTCAAAGTGTTAACTAAACCCATTTTTTGTATTTATCCTTTATAGTTAACTCTCCATTATCCACGAGTGGATTACACTTTGCAAATTAACTAAACAATACTAAAAACTAAAACAGTCTAAACTTTTTTTTCTTTCTCTACATTTATGGTTCATTTTATGATTCTTTTCCAAAGATGAATGTTGTGTTAATGCTAACATAATTGATATACAGTTTAAACTGTTCATAGGGTCCTTTTCCCCCCACCTCCTATGTCTGGACTATCCATCATTTGCCCAGGTTATCTGACAGCTGACAATGTATCCGCCCTACTACAACACACTGTGCTCAAAAGTAGTGACTTCAATGAGGTAGAACAAACACAACTTGTAACCTAGTGATGGATCTTTCTTGTGGCATCTCCCAGGTTCCAGCAAACATCACTCTGAATCCCTGCTTGCTTCCCTAGCCTCTCTCTCTACTCAGTATCCCATAATTTGGGAAGGGAAAGCCAACATGAAAGTCCATGTGTTTTCATTCTCTTGCTTTTTTCCAGTTTGATGTGAACTGCATTCTGTTGAGGCTGACAAAAAAGGCAGTGCAACTCCCTTCACATATTCAGGGTTATCTTGAAATTAATGGATGAGGGATTGTATGACCCATTGAGTTGTTTCTGATGATGCAGTATCACTGAAAAAATGACCTGTGTTTTTTGTCTTTATCTGGCAAACATAGCTGTTTATGTTAGACAAAAAAGATTGGCTCTTTTAGATTGCAAAGCAGTTTCTTCAGAAGTAAGCTGAGCCTGATGTTTTACTGAGCTGCACTTAAGTAAAGAACATAAGTGATCAAGTGTATGCAATATGTTACACTAGTGAAGCTAAAGGAGAAGAAGAAAAAGGTGGGATCTCCCAAAAACATTTTGTATCAAAAAGCCAAAACTTGTGTGTAATTTGTTTTAATTAGCAGTCTGTCAGAAGAACTTGAAAATTTGGTGTCTGTGCTGTAAAAATAAGCACTAGGAAAGAAATACTCTATGAACCACGGGAAGCAAGCAAATTAAAGGGATATTTTTAAACCATCTTAATGATTTAAGAGTTATTACTAAATTTTGAAAATGATGGGCATATGAGACTAAAACTTTTTGCCCATCAGTGAGACGCAGGTTCCTAAGTGTCTACAGAGCCCTGTCTGCAAAGATATCAAAATGGAGTTAGGAGCAAATGTCTGCTGATGTGGCAGAGCAAGGAACATCTGGTTATTGGCATGCCACAAGCCTGGACAAAACTACCTTCATCCTGTACTGGATGCATCAAAGGAAGACTTCACCTAGTTCTGAAAAAATCACCAGAATTTGTCATAGGAGGCTGCAGAATGTAGCAGATGAACTTTTGAGTCCTCTTAGACATCTCCTCAAGCCAAAGCAGATGGTCATTGCATTGTATGAAGAACAAACTTTCATAGCATTTCTGTGTTAACTCATACTCTGTCCAGCCCCTCAGGGTAAAGCATCATATATGAGAGCTTGAGGGGATTTTTATTAGCTACCATGTAAAGAAAGGGGTAAATGTGAAATATTATCTTTCTACCTCTTTAATGTCTCTTTTGGTTGTGCTTCCCACTAACAAATCATACTGTTTGACAATTGAGACAGCTCTGTTTAACAATGTCCCTGTCTGGTTTTTTAGAAGATAGGGTAGCAACTGACACCTGAAAAAATCATAGCAAACAATTACACTCATTTCAGAAGCAACAAAACCTCTCCTTCATAAAAAGTGATGAGAAATTATCCGCTACCCCACACTGCTTCTTTCATTTTTTTTCCACTGATTTCTGCTTTAGACAAATAAGTCTCTGCTCATCTGCTCATATTACTCTGTCATAAGCTTTCTGGTGGACTCTATCTGATGTGAGAATGACACTCACAGGTTATCTCCATGATGAGTTTTATTCTAGACCTGCTGCTTCAATGAAAATGCAGAACTTCACCAGCTGTTTGGATCTTCTCATTGCACTGTGCTCTCCTGCCAGCCAGCGTCAAACTGCACAAAGCACCTTCACAGCAGTATTGTGCCCAGGGTGAAGTGCACTTTTCTTTCAAAGAGGCAGTCTCTGGACAGTCACAGATGTTGACCCTTGTTTTGTCAGTGTAGTGAATGGATGTGAAAGCTGTTGATTCAGAGCTGAAAAAGAGACATTTTGACAGTTTGCCCATTAACACAGGCAAAGATGTTCAGTCCTAGTAGCAGGCTCCCAGATAATGAGGAGATAAAAGAAATGGTACTAGCACTTCTTCATAGACAGACTGCAACAGCAGGACTGTCATGGCACTAGGGATACCAGATTTGCATTGAAACAGAGGAGAAACCTGTTTCAAGTGTTGCTTTGTGCTCTCAGTTTAGGGAAAGTTTAGCGTTGGTCAATGATGCACTGAGAGGTGTAGAGTGCACAATTTGACAACCAACTATGACAGCTCTTAAAAAAAGCTCAGAAGGTCCAGAATTCAGAACACTTTTATCCTAAAGCTGAGGCCCAGGGTCTGCACACTTGGAAATTTTTCTGTTTCTCAACTAGGTAAAAAGACCTTCTTTCTTTGTCTCTTTATTTTGTTGAATGCAAAAAGGAAAAATCAGAAAAGCTCTTTACCTAGGTCTCTTGCTGTTCTAGGTCTGGATACAAGTGTATTTAGCAAAGACTATTTCTCTCATCCCAGGACAAATTTTTTCTAAACCAGCAATTTACTGGAATTTCAGCACAAACAGAGAACTACAGGATTGTGATTCTTGTGACTTTCTGATGAAAGTAGAGGGACTTACGACATATCCGCACATTCAAGGGACATTGCTTATATTTAAGTAAGAAGTTGGCAATTTCCATATCAAACACAGACAGATTTTAGTTGTAGTAATTCTGAGAGAAACATCTGTTCCTGTAGTTTCTGAAATCTCAGATATCCTGTGCTGATGCGCCCTCTACATCTGCTACAAACAACAAAGCTGTAGCAGGTGGGAATTATGTCTATTTTTAGAGGAGTGTGGTACCATCAAGACAGAAGGGAGGGGACAGAAGCTATGTAAGTCACATAACTGTCTCCTAGTTGATGGGCAATGCAATGGAAAGAAGAGTTGTTTTTCCTCTATGCCACCTACACCTTCCTGTGGTAAGCAGTCAGAGCAGCCATGTGCTCTGCTTCATAGGTATAAATCAGAACTCCTGCACAGTGGCACAAAGATAAAGACTTGATTCTTTGCTGGGTTGCAGAAACGGTTGTTTGACTGTTCTGAGTCTCATGACAGGGCCTGAGGAACAGATCCTTCATTGAACTAGGATTTTTCAATGAATCTCAAGTTCTCAACCCAAAATTGCCTTCTTCTTCTGAAATTCAGTTGTAGCTGCATAAAACCCATTAGAAATTTAATTTTAAAGTGAAAAATCTGCCCAGTTTTCCTACACAGCACTAGGTTAATTCATTGGGGAAGTTCTCACTTTGTCACACAATAAAATAGTAGAATGTTGGCTCCATCCAACCTTCAGCCTATTATGAAATTTTCAGTCTTATTTCTCTGAAACAACAAGTGCAAGGAAATTACATTGGTGCATTTTGAGTGATTAATCTTACGAAGTGGAAGAAATGAGGCAATGTGGCCATTCAGTGCACCCTGCATTTCAATTTGATAAATTCAGACAAAGTAGATTCAACTGTATTTTGCTTGGATTTTTCCTATTTCTCTCAAGGCAGGTACCATCTCCTTCCTAGGTTTTAACTTACATTTGTGCTTATGAATTTAATTCTTCTCTAAAGAGAACAGTTTTTCTCAAATAAAGCCTTGATCACAAGCTACTCAGAAATAATTTCTTGTTACCATTTATGCTCAATTGCAAAAATCACAAAATAGCAAAAAAAGCCTCATCATATAAACATGGCACACAGTTGTTTAACCTCACATAAGGACTCTGCTGGCATGGCTTTGAAGGTTGACCTCTGCCTTAGTAATAATTCAAATTTGTAAAACTATTGTTAAGGCACTTGTCCCAAAGTCTCAGGGCCATCTGAAACTCTTCTCCTGAGCTAGCAAAATTCTTAGTCTTCTGGTTCATTATAAGTCCTTAGCTGAAGAAGGACTCTGTTGGAGATATGAAGTAGCTTTGCTAATCTCAGGTTATACAAATTTTCTCTATTGTCTTGTTCAATGTGAGCAGAAAATATATCAGTGAGCAGCTGCCCCGGGGGACTGTGAAATGTCTGTGCAGGGCTTGATTAGGCTGATGTAGCATTAGACTTAGCCATTCACTGCAAAATCCGCCTTCAAGCCAAATTTTTGCAAACCCATAGCTTGTGATGAGCAGTGCCTTGCACTGTGTTCATGTCTTTCACTGAGATATTGTTGGTTTTCTAGCTTTTTTTATTTTTTCTATTTTTTTTTAAAAAGTGGGAAGGTCACTAGCTGCAGTAAGTAAAGGCTCATAAACAAGGAAAGTTTGCAGAGCCTGTAGGAGTTGAGCACACTCTATAAAAATGATAGTCATTTATCTTTGTTAATAGCACTAAGGATGTTGCACAAACTTGTAGGGAATTTCCATCCAGGACAAAAAACAGCGCTCTTCTCCCCATCTTGCTTTTTTATTGTAGCTCTCACAGTTAAACAAGGACTAGAACTGTTACAAAATGACCCAGAGCTGTATCACAGCGTAGCAGCAGCACAGCCAATGCGATTAATGCCTGTTCTTTTAACTCTGGCTTCCCTGGAATGCGTATTAAGTGAGGGTCCTAGCTTCAGTGTAAAGAAAGAACTAGATCATACCTGTGATTTGGGAAAAAATATTTAAAATAAAATCTAGTAAAAAAAACAGAAAGCCATTACAAAGTTTTCAACAGTATTTTGTGAGTTTCTGATTTCTCAAGTTAATTTCAAAACAGAAGGGTATAAAGGGCATGGACAAGGGAGTAACTGATTCAGTTTTTGATTTTTTTGAACTCTTACTAATGGCAGTATGCTTTCCAAGGGTTTCAACCCCACTCCACTATCAAGATAAAACACCCATGTCTTTGAAATTGCTCCATCTCCACTCTGAGGCACATTCTCTGAAAACATAGAAAATCAGTGTTTTCTACTTTGTTACATACATGGAATGAATCTCAACACGTTGGCTTTAGCCAACTAAATGGGAACTGAACACTGTGGGATGTATGAAGCAACATATTGAAACATGGGCTCAGTTGGGACTTTTGTTATGATTTCTGTAATTCTTCCATTATCTAGTGAAACTGAAAATGTTAAGAGAAACACAGTATTATCTGACCATGAAAAATCAAATCTTTACTAAACTACCTTTTGGGGAGTTTCTACTGTCCTAGGACCAATTGTGGTTCTTTGGCATGACTATAAGTCCACATGTCACTATGGCAAATACAGCCAAATGATGAGGAGTTGTTTTCCATTCCATTGAGAACTAACTTATCTCTAAGATGTTTGTGTTTATTTTTCTAGAAATTTGCTAACATATAACACAGTAAACTGATACATGCTGTAATTTAAGGAATTCTGATTTTGAAGTGCTTCCTTCATTTTAAAGTCTATCCACTTAATGTCTTAGCAGATCCCTGCTCTGTTGGACCTATCCTTCTCCTACCAACACTGTGCCCCAATCCAATAAGGATTCATTGGTATCCCATACAAATAGATGAAATTATTTTAATGTTGGCAAGCATAAGGCAGTATTAAACTTCTCACAGTTCAACCTTTTTTTCATAAAATTTGAATCAACTTTTCAAAGCAGCTCTATTATACACACTAGCAAGAATGAAAACAGTTCTGTTCAATGAGGGTTAAAAAAAGAGGGCCTTGTGCAGCATCTATAGTGTATCAATACAATGCTGCTCATACCAAGACAAAGACAATAACTGCACTTTTTTGATCCATTTTCTCCTACTTATGGGAAAGGATACAACCCAGAGACAGCATTGCTTTCACTCCTGGACAGAGCTGAGTTGGCATGTAGTGCATTGCGTCTGGTTCCAATGGGATGAGCTTATGCCATTGCAAGTAACATGCAGATAACATAACCAAGTTCACTAGATCTTCCCAAATTGTTTAGATACCTGCTTTACTGAACAGACACTCAAGGAAAATACCATGTCATCATCTGCTGACTCTTGGTGTATAGAAAACAGTGTCTTTCCTTGAACTGTGATTCCCAGTCACACACACAGATCTGCCTTCCACTCACTGCCTGTATGTTTTCTTCCTGTCCACTTTTTCTCAGACATCATGAGTCTCTCCAGTATATCTGGCATCTCTAGAAAGGGCAGAATTGTTTTATCCTTGCTGGCCTGCCTGGTGGGAGAGAGGAAGTGGTGGGAGGTCTGTACTGGTGTAGTATAGCAAGTCCATTGTCCCTGTTTCATTGTGCTTCAGGATTTCTGAAGGGCACTCAAAAGGGGATTTCTCTGCCTAATGCATACTCATGTACATTTAGGAAGAAAAATGGCTTATAAAACCCTTATGTCGGAGGGTCGAATCTGGAGGAGGAGCTGCAATGGTTCAATGCAAGACTAAGCAAAAATACTGCCAGATAACCATGCTCCTCCTTTACATCTTGTTAAGGAAAATCAATATTAAAGCCCTGTATTCATGTGGTGGAAAATTGGATTGTATCCTGGGTCTCTGGTAGTTTACTTTGGTACCTGTACTCAAGAATATCCAAGGAAATTTATAAAAGAATATAGATTTCCCCAACTACTGTCTTCCATCTGAAAATGGAGCTAATAATGTGTCTATTCCAGTAGGGTTTTTTTGTCTGCATATAAGAATACAGATTGAGGCATGCTTTGGGTTTAAAGAGCTCTCAGCATTGTCTGAACCTTATTTTTGGCAGAGGCCTCACTTCTGTGTTAATGCAAAGAAATGAGTAATTCATCTCAATTACAGAATTTCTTTAAGCCAGTAAAGGTCTGTGCAGAAAACAGGAGCTAGTCCTGTGCTCCTCACTCTTCCCTCCCTGTCCCCAGCTGTTTGTTGGCATCTGTTTGTTGTTACCAACTCCAGTGCCCATACACATAGGAACAGACAGATCAGGGAGTGGATGTGCCTTAAAAGATAGAGCTCACAGACCCCAAGGGTAATTTTTCAGGGTTGGTTTTCTGTCATATGATTACCTTTGCCCCATTGTTGTTGACATAAGAAAGAGAACCAGTATAAGAGCAGAAGAGCAATAAAATTTCTTTAGGAAACAGGTTGCTGGGTATCAGTCATAATCTTCATAACTAAAGTAACTTCAAATTCCTTCATGTCAAGGGACATAAGTAATTCCTGAAGCAGAAAATCCATTTTTTTTTCTTTGAGTACTTTATACACAAACCCCGTAAGTGTGAAGAGTGGTTATGGTTTCCAGGCCCCCCCTTCTGAGCAATGGCAGTGAGTGCTTTTTATTGTAGTAAGCGCATCCTTGGGTTATCCGAAGCTGTATGTCTGTCTCTCAAACTCATATAACTTTTTCAGCATGTGCTTGGAAAAGAAAGTAGTATTGTCATACTCCTAAACACAGCATTGTAATCTGCCCCACAGTTCCTAAGTAGAAGCAAAGTGGAAGATTCTACTGGCTGACAAAGATTATCTTTGGTTTCCTGTTTCAGGGAAGAAAAATGAGCAAAAATAAAGGTCATCTGTGTTTATATTAACTATACAACAGTTCCTATGTTTCGTAACAAACTTGGGTCATTATTTATCAACTTGTCCTTTATATCATTGCTTTGAACTCTCTGGGTTTGCTTATCATGATATTTCTAAAATCTGTAAACAGTCAAGGAAAAGTATTTCTAGTTTTCTAAATAGAGCATTAGGTCATCTTATTATCAGAGAAATATAACACTGCCCATCTGTTGTTGTTTCACATGTGGAACAACAGGCAACCTCCTCCTAACCGTTAATTATTTCAAGGAAGTCACTGCAACAACTTTGCCATATGGGCCTGGTTTAATTTCTGTTCTTCATGATAGGCTTCCCCAGTATGGGTAGTGCTGCACTAAGAAAACAGACCTATTCACGCAAATTCCCAGCTAACAACCCAGTCATGATACAATTTACTTCAAATATTTTAGATTTTGTAATTGGAGCAAAGGTAGAGTTTAATTTTTCACTAAGGACTTTAATTCATCTCTTGGTTCAAAATCAAGTTTGCATCTCCCTTGAAACCTTTGGAAATGGTGAGATTTTTGACTTCCTAACCCTGGGGTATCATTACTTGTTAGATCAATGTACTGCTTCTTACAGCAAGAAGTCTCACTTGTTGCTCCCATATACTGTAAAATACAGGACAGCAGTAATGAGGACAGCAGAAATAACAGTTAACCAGATCCCCAAATGCTAGGTCCCTTTGTGGTTCACCGAAAGTGTGTTCTGACCTTCCATGTCAGAAGGTGAAGAAAATGTTGAGGTAAACATCTTCAGTCACAAAGTAAACAGAAAGCCGCTGTGGTTAGAAGCTCCTGTAGGCAGGCGCTGTATTTCTGCGAAGTATCTGTGCAGTGCTTAGCAAAGTTTGTGAGTCCTTGCAAGTGCTATAGCAGTGCAGAAACAGAAGATGTTATTTCATACAGATAAATACAACTAAGGACTGATCAAGTACCTTGGTCCCCTCTTGAGCTTAGGTAAAAGAGAAAATTGCATGTGAACTTCCTGTAACCTCTCACCTTCTCCTATACTATTGTTCCCACTTCTCACCACCTCCGCTTTGCAGTACCAACTTATTCAGGTACATTGTGGCCCCTGAAAATTCATCACTTCCACCAAATGACTAACATACTGTGGAACAAACACCAAATTGTGAATCAGGATGTGGTGCTTGTCTTTCTGTCTAAGCCTCATGCGGGTTGAAAATGTCTAGCAAAACTCAGTTATCAGGTTACTCCTAATGAAAGTGAAAATTAAGATACAGCTTGGGGGCACTACTTGGGACTATATGGGGTCTCTTTGCTTCTCAGAGAATGCCCTTGGCCATGGAGGTTTTCTGGAAGACCTATGGTCTCTCTTTCCTGGGAGGATTAAGATGGGATGGAGACTACTTGCTTTGTTTTGATTTGAGGAGCGATTTGGTAGGGATTCTTCCTGGCAAAACTGTGAATTTCTAGGAAGCTGTGAAGTGCAAGAAGTTACAAGCCTCTTTCAGGTGTCTTCTAAGAAATTTGTCAGCAGAAAGTATGGAAAAGAAAGACTGAAAAGATTTGATGGGCCAGCATCATTCCTCAGACCAGATTTTGAGAAAACTTGCAACAGACTTCTTGTGTAGCTATTATACTTTATAAAGGAGTGTGGACCCATGCGAATCAGTTGGACTAGGGTAGCTTTTCCCTAAGCACCAGTTGGATGGGAATATGAGGAATATTCCAGGTTTATCTCAAAAAATTTGAGAGCTATACATAGGTGATGTACCTATATCAAGACATAGTTTTGTGTATTTTCATGCAGTAGGGATCACTTTCCTTTTTGTTTTATACACACAAATCATGTGCATTAACAATATAACAAATAAGGAACATGAAAAAAGCATGAGAAAAAGTTTAGAAGATAGCGCTCACTGGGAACCTACCTAAATCCCCTCATGAAGAGGAGAGTACAAAAATAGGACAGGTGGCTTTGCAATTGCTCCACAGTGTAAGAAGTGTCTCCTGGGAAATGAGTGCACCATCTTCCCCTTTCTGCAAAGAGAGGAGCGTGACTCTAGTTTAAGGGAGCCTAATACCTCATCTACCATTGGGAAACTCCAAGTTAGATGCTGGTTGCTTCAGATAGATCCCTCTATGTTGTACATGTCTTCAGAATCCTATCCTAGTCATTGAGAATTTTATGATCAGGGACCTAATCAAAAAGGAATTTTGCTGAGAAAACTATTGTCTTCTTTGAGGTCTTACTGCAGGTAACTGCTATGTGTCTGTGAGTTTAATTAGTTTTTGATTTGAAGACTACCTGGGTTATTTTAATGCCCTGGGAAAGAAGAATCCTGTCTTTTCTTAATTTATGTAATTCGCAATGACACACAACTATCTGCATTGGCTTGGACCACTTTCAATATATTAAAAAAAATTGTAAATGTAGATGATTGTTTTTCTTTTATTTTCACATACGTGCATGTGATTACGACTTCACATGGACCAGGATACAGGGCAGATGACTTGTAAGCAAGTTGGTACCATTAAATATATTTCGTCCTTGCTTATAATCCCCCCGTAAGCAATGGCCACATATTTGATGCAATGACCATAAAATGTGTGCTATACTCTGATATTGCTTTATCTTAAACTATATGCTGCTGCAAATAAAGTTAATCTCTCTTGCTTCTTTTTCTCTCCCTGTCTCAGGTTTGCATGCCTTTCATCCAAAGAGTATGTTACATGCTAAGAAAATCCCTTAGCCTTAATCCTGATTCTACCTTATCCACATGTCAGGAATGTTCCCATATTCATCATATATTACATAATTTGATAAAGGAAGTTTAACCCTGAGAACTGTCTTAAAAACGATATTTTCTCTTACTTATGGGGCTAGCAACTGTTTTTGTGTGAACCACTAGATATATCTGTGTCCATTTCACAAAGACCAGCTTGCTTCTTGAATGCTTCTCCCAAAGAAGTGGATTGTGGGCAAACACACTAATACTACCATGGTTTTCCACCAGTAAATGCCTGTGTGTAAATCTACGCTGTACTTAGATCCTGATTACACAGATCAGTATCAGCACCAATACTTTTTCTGAAGAAAAGAGTACTGCTAAAGGCAAGACAAAGGTTTTCCAGCACTTTTTTCTAGTCTTCTATGGGAACTTTTTGAAACACCTAGTAAGTGTATCATATATATATTTATATATGTGTATATAAAAAAATATATATCTCTAAATAGAGCAGTAATAAAGTGAATTGGAGTAAGGATGAGTTAGGCTCCAGTAGGTAAGCAAAGATACTATAAAAGAGAGGGAATGAAGGTCACCTGTTTTCTATCAGTAATCTAGTTTAGAGCTCAAAATCCACTCCCACAAGGACAAAAATATGTGTGTGACACGTGAGGAAATGAACTCTCCAGGATGTGCCTTGGGAGTGCTCTAGGACAGAGGCATTTTGGAAAGAGGTGATAATGTCCCTAAAAGGGCAGTGATGAGATTGTAGAACTCCCGTGTGTGGGTTCTGGAAAAAAAAGATACATTTTAAAAAGCCCAAAAACAAAAGCTCCTGGAAAATACGAGCAGCGAGGCTAATTGCAGACACTTGGAAAATGGAAAGACATTTCCTTTTCTCTTTATTTTTGAATAGGAGCTTTTGTAATCTGGGTTCTGTTGAAGACATAAGGAAATACGTCTCGATTTCTGTGTCCTGTATGTGTACTTTTCACAGTCACAGCCTGCAAATCTAAAATAAAGAAAATCACCAAAGGGTAAACCCCAAACATTCCACCATACTGCTTATCAGTCATCAGGAAACTGTCTTTTTCATGGATGGGTCCATACTGCTATTTCCATTTTTACCCACCCATCAAATATGAGCTTAGGAAATACTTAGGTATCTAAAAGACAGAGATATCAGCTAATAAACTTAAGTTGCAAATTCTGATTATAGTAATCAATTATGTTAATTATGAGGAAACTGTAAAAAGATAGCTCTAGAGCCCATTACCAGCTCAGGGGACCCATGGTAGACAATTTCAACTCTTTTTGCTAGACATATACGCAATGTTTGGTGCCATTTTAACTAAGATTATAACGTGTCTTAACTGGAAGTACGGCCAGATCTCTATTGGACTGCATACCTGACCAAATTCCTCGTGAAATCTCTCTCTCTTTAGTTACGCTCATCATCCGGCAGTAGCAACACTGTGAAAATGGTGCTGAATGGTAGGTTTTCAGAGATAGATCTTTTCCAAATCAACTGCAGGAATAATTTATTTGTTTCATGTTCTGTTTCAAAGAATTACAGGAAAACCTTGAAGACTATGACATTGCTGTGAAACAACTCCAGGGTGTTGTCAGTAGGGTCTACAGCAAGACCCATCTATTTTCCAAGACTGCTGAAAAACTAGATAAAAATAGAGCGCTTAAATTAAAATTAGAAACTTGTATGCTTCTCCTCTGCAGTTGGGGTGTTTTTTTCATTATCTTCATTGCAGGATTGTCCTGCAATTGGTAATGGTGCCAGGTTTCTTTAAACCTGTTCTCCTTGCTATTTGGTGAATCCTAATAATATCCTAAACTGACTGTTGTTTTATACTCCATCTGTATTTGGTACTCAGTGCTAAAAAGCATGATTTGTAAAGTTAGAGGCCTAAAATACTATTTGGGGTGGAAAGCGGAATATTGCACAGAGTTTTCTTTGCTTGGCATAGCATCTTTCCATGATGTCCAGGGTCTCACATTGATGCCTTTTTTGCAGCATCTTGACACGAGCTGTTCTGATGCATAATGAACTTCAACTTAGTCACAGTATACAGCAACAGGGAGAAGGTTCTATAAAGTATTTGGAGTTGTTTTGATATTTGCTATGCAGCATGTCACCTGCTTTACCTGTCCAGAAGGAGCTATCATCCATTAAGTATTTGGGTCTTTCACTGTGTGCTTTCTGGACTTTAGTAGTTCTTGAGAGAGTTCAGAAAAGAACGACAAAATACTGAAAAAAACTCAGGAGAAATCTACAACACTGAGTCTTGAGTTAATTTTTTTAATCACTTTTGTAAACTGCAGTTTGAACAGCAAAAGATCTGCATTGGTGTGCAAACTGTATCCTTTTCTCTTTCTTCCTTGGTTTAAGCCAAGAATTAATCATAGTACAAGAGGTAAATGAGTGAGGGATTTCAGTGTAAACTGTGCTGGTGGATTGATAAACATTTCTGGTATCGTTGCAAATAACCATCACAAGTGTAAGGAATAGAAGTTTAGCTTTAGGCCTGTATGTTACCATTATGACTTCAAACTGTTTATAAGAAGAAGAGTACTTTAAATGCTCCTGACGAGATGGATAAAACCACATGGCTACTAAGAGTTTAACTGAGATAAAGTGTTTGCCTTAAAATTTGGAGAAACATGGTCACTTTGCAGGCGTGGTTTGTCATTTAAAACATTGCTGTTGACATTGTGTTGTGACACCAGCCTAAAACATTTATGGTAACTCCAGAAATGAGGTGTATTAGAAGCTGGGAGGCAACATCTGGGTTACTCCTTATCACTGTGTCCTCGACCTAAGCTAATTCAGAGTTCTACATGTAAAATAACAGTGCAACCCTGCCACCATGTCTCCTTCCTTTTCCCACCCCCATCCTGCCTTCACCCCCAGTCCTCTCCCTCATTTTTATTGGTCCAGAATGCTGTCAGTTGGTGAAGATGTCAGTTTTCATGGTGACCAGGAAAATATTGACTGGGTTTTCCACAAGCTAAGACACTGGCTAAAAGCTTGGTAGAGCTGAGTGCTGCTCTCCTGGAGGTTAGGAACTAGATATCCCACCTCCCACACGTCTGCCAGGAGTCCTGGAAGCTGTCCTCTGTGTTGGGGAGTTTGGAGACTGCAGCTCAAATTCTTCCTCTACATGTCAGGGGTCAATCAACCCTTTAACACCATCAAGAGGTTCTCCAAGAGACTAGCAATGCATTCTGTTTTGAGGTTCTTTTCTATCCTGTTTTACCCTGCAGATAAAAGTAGAAATCAAGTGGAAGAGAGTGTACTTCTGTAGCCAGATCATACAGTGCTGGTATGGAAGAGCAAAGACTTTGATTCCAGTCACTGTTTCAGGTATTTTCAAACATCCTCTGAGGTTTGGCTCCCATACTTGGGATTTGTAAAGATATGGCACTGGCAAGAATGAGACCAAGTTATTGCTGCCAAAACAGGTGAGGAAGGATGTCAGCAGGATGCTGGCAAGCAAGAATGTCCCTCACCTTGGTGAAAGGGATCATCATAGTTCTGGCCAAATTCCACTCAGTAGCAGAGTTTCAGTCTTAGGACCATACAGAAGAAAAGAACAAATATTTAGCTTGCAATATGTTTCACCATGATAATATGAAGATAAAAATAATAAAAAAGATTTTTGTTACTTTATAAAACTGACTGCTCCAGATTGACATTGACTCAGATAGACATCAGAGTTCATTAGCAAGAGATACACAACGATAGATGTAAACAACATTGCTGTCCTCACCCGAGAGCTCTCTCTTCCACTTATTTGTATCTTGATCTGATTGCTGTGTTGTTAAGGTGGTACCACGAAAGCTGAACTCTGTAGAGCACTGAGCTGTCAGCAAATGATGTGCTTCCTACAGGAATCTTTAATTTAAATAGGAAAGACTGAGTATGAATGAGTAAGCAAGGATTCTTATCCTGTATCATTGGGTTTGCCCTTTAACCTTTGTCTTCTCCACAGTCCGATGCCTGTCTTTTTCTGTATGTTTACAAATACATCTGTGTACAAATGGATGTACAAACACATATACAATATGTATGTTTTTAATATATACATACATAGAAGCATATAATACATATACATATATATATGGTTTTACATGCATACACACAAACACACAAACATCTGTATATCCAAATTACCCCCCTGATATTCATAGCAGCCATCCTCTGAGAGAAGTTTCCATACTGAAGTTCATCATGCAACAATACTCTTTATCACAATACAGGGGTAGGTTAGTGGAAGGTGGGAGAAAGCAGACTTTTTGTTTTGTGAATATGCTGGTGCAGTGGTCTCTAGGTCTTCATAAGGAGACTTTTCCTGTGAGCTCTCTCCACTGTCTTGCCAATAAAGTCTGTAAAAACAAAACTACATCAACAACACCTCACTGAAGCTGCAGATGAGCCTGTGCCAAGGGTGGGGAAAAGGAAAGAGGATCTGGGTGTGTTTTAGACTATGGGTCACAGCAAGAATGCAGAATAATTGGAAGATTTCTAAAGGATCATGTAAAATAGCTTGGAATAGAGTCATACACAAGCCTATGGAGCATGTATGAGGTTGGTCATTCTGAGTTTATGGAGAAAGCAGAGTGGAGGGAACACAATGAAAGTCAAGAAAGACAAATGCAGAGTTCAGCAACTGGAGAAGAATAGCCTCAAGCACCAGCACAGGCTGGGGGCCAGCCTGTTGGAAAGCAGCTCTGTGGAAAAGGACCTGAGGATCCTGGTAGACAGCAAGCTTTCCTTGAGCCAGCAGCATATCCCTATGGCCAAGAAGGACAATGGTGACTTGGGGTGGATAAGGAAGAACATTATCAACAGGTCGAGTGAGATGATCCTGCCCCTCGACTTAGCCCTGGTGAGGCACATTTGTGGTGCTGCATCTAGTTCAAGTCTCCTTGGTACAAAAGAGACGTGAAGCTCCTGGAGCTCCAGTGTAGGACTTTAGGAAGATTAAAGAACTGGAGCATCTCTCTTAAGAGGAAAGGCTGAGGAAACTGAGCCTATTCAATCTTGAGAAGAGATGACTGAGAGATGACTTTATCACTACATATAAATATCTGAAGAGAGGGTGTCAAGAGGATGGAGCCAGACTCATTTCACCGGTATTCAGCCACAGGTCAGGGGCCACTGGGCACAAATTGAAACAGAGGGAGTTCTATATTAATATGACAGAAAATGTCTTTATTTGGAGAGTGACAGAGCAGTGGAACAGGCTGCTCAGGGAGGTTGAGGCCTCTTCTTCTCTGGAGAACTTCAAAACCCACATGGATGCAATCCTATGAACTGGTTTTAGCAGAGTGGTTGGAATAGATCTCCGGAGATCCCTTCCAACCCCAGCCATTCTGTGATTCTGGTTGATTTCTGTAAGGTAATCACTCTGCAGTCTTGCCTCAATAATGAGGAATGACTCAGAACAATTTTTCTCCAAGCATACGTTGTGTGTGGGAATATTCATAATACGGTCTTCAGTTTCTTAGCCTTTAGCATGCATCGTGGTCATGAACTAAAATCTAGCAGAACACACTCCAAAATACAAGTTTGTACTTGGACCCTGGTCCTGATTCAGGAAGACATTTAATACTTCTGAACTCTTCTAGATTTTTAAGGAACTAATGGAAGTTCTTGGAACTAAGCATGCCTATTGAATTCATTTATAAGAGCTTATGTTCTGATTGCAACTCAGTCCCTGTTCAGGTTAATAGTATTAATGAAGTTTGTAAGAAATTTAAAACTATTCATTGGTCAACCAACCATGAATAATCAAATATATTTAAAATATTAATTACATTTGTGGAAATTATGTTGTGCCAGTAGCCTTTCTGTTCAGAGTGCTTAAAACTCATATAATAAGATACTCATGGTAAATTATTAACTCATTTGTAACAGTCTTCACCAGAAATCTTGGACTGTTCCTTTAAATAAAAGACATGTAAACAGAAAATGGGAGGAATTCCAGTAAACAGCTATTATTGAGGCACTGTTTTCTATGTCATCCAGATTTGAAACTGAATATTTTGAAAAGGATTTCTTTAGATTCTGAAAACCAACAAGAAATGACTGATTTGACTCCAAAACAGGGTTCACTTGGGAAAAATGTGAGCTATGTCAATCGCACATTAAAGGACAGAATACATTCAAAAGCCTGTTCAGGCAAAGATCTGGAGTGGACAGAGAAAATCAAGTCAGAGAGAAATGTATTATGTGATCAAGACTGTAAAAATTGATTAATTTAAGTCCTATAAAAAAATATTTTCTCCCGAAATTTGGATGGTAAAGGATCATTTTTACATCCTGTCTGAGTTCACATATGCAATTATTAAAAGGTAAACAGTTTCTCTCCCTCATCAACAGAAATC
>VXBA01003560.1:286-31223 GCA_013399895.1 Serilophus lunatus
GTGGATTGGCTACGAGGGCTGAGGGGGCGGGATCAGCGCTGAGCGCGCGGCCTGCGGTTGGGTCTCTTGCCTGTCAATCCGAGGGGGCGGGGCGTTGGGGGCGGAAGGCGGAAGTGGGTGGGGCGGCGGCATGGAGGGCACGGATGGCGGTGAGAGCCCCGGGACCCGGGAGGACAGGGGAACCCCGGGAGCCCGGGCCTGGAGGCGTCCAGCCCGCCTGGGGGGCGTCCCGCCGGGGTTGGCCGGGCCCGGCGCAGTGTTGAGACCTGGTGGAGCTCCGCCGTGCTGGGCTCGGCACCCGGTGCGGGGAGCTCCGAGGCGCCCGGGCCCGGTTACCAGGGGGCCCTTCCCGCGCGGGGATCCCGGGAGCGCCCCGCTGTGAGGCCCTGCCCAGCTCCTCCCGCCCCCCCTTTTCCCTCCCCCCCTTCTCCCTCCCCGCTCCGGGCCCGGTTCCGTTACCGTCGGTGGCGGCGCGGATGAGCTCGGCCATGGTGCGTGCGGGCTCCGTGCCGCCGGTCCCGCGATGCCGCCGTGACTCGGTGCCAGTGCTGAGGGTGCCCCGAGCGGGGAGGACGCGGTGGCCGAGCCCGAAGCGGAGCCCCGGGAGCGCCGGTGGCAGAGCAGGAGCGGCGGGAGGGCGGGAGAGCAGCGCGGGACCGGCAGGAAGCGACCGGAGTGGCGCTGGAGGAAGGAAACGCCAAGGGCCTGAGCTCACCGGGCTGAGCCCGAGCGGCCCTGGGGCTGTTTATGGCTTTGCTGCCCAATTGCCACTGAGGTCATCGGGGCGAGCCTTTATCCCCTGTAATGTTCACTGGCACTGCTCTTGTTGTCCCTTTTCTGGTGGCAAAAGGGCTGTGGCACATCCAGCGCGTCTTTGCCACTCCTTTCCACTGAGGGCAGAGCTCAGCAGGGTCTGCAGGACCCTCAGGGGGGCAGCTCCAACCTCTGCTCTGTGTGAGCAGGGACAGGACCCAGGGAAGGGCTGCATCAGTGTCAGGGCAGTGGCAGGGGGGGATCCCAGAGGGTGGCTGGGCACTGAACAGGCTCCCCAGGGTTTGGTCACGGCCCCAAGGCTGCCAGAGCTCCAGGAGGGTTTGGACAAAGCCCTGAGGGACAGGGTGGGATCGTTGGAGCAGGGCCAGGAGTTGAACTCCAGGATCCTTGTGGGTCCCTTCCAGCTCAGCACATTCCATGATACACTTAAACGAGGCTCACTGGGGCAGTGTCACCCTCAGCAGGGCCCGTGTCTCTCACCAGGACAGACTCTGATTCCTCCTTGTTCCCCCAGAGAGAAGCAGCCTGGCCGGGGTGCAGCACATCCTGCTGGTGCTCTCGGGGAAGGGAGGGGTGGGGAAAAGCACCATCTCCACCCAGCTGGCCCTGGCACTGTGGCACTGCGGGAAGAGGGTGAGTGAGGGGATGCTGAGCTCTGTCTCCTT
The DNA here is from genome assembly GCA_013399895.1 of Serilophus lunatus. Lineage (NCBI taxonomy): Eukaryota > Metazoa > Chordata > Aves > Passeriformes > Eurylaimidae > Serilophus > Serilophus lunatus. The sequence continues at coordinate 1,726 of VXBA01003560.1, forward strand.
CCCAGCCTCCAGCTTTGCTCTGCTTTCTGTGTGTTTGGGCAGTGTGTGGGTTCTTTATGATGGTGCTTCAAGTGATCCTTTTCTGTGTTTGCTTGGTCCAGTGCAGGTACTGGATCAGGTGAGTGAAGTTCATTTCTCCTTTATCCAAGAGACTAAAATCACCCAGTGTTCATTGCTGGTTTTGAAGTCTCAGGGCACTGAGCAGTCACTTTGGTGGTTTGTGGTGTAACACTCCCTCTGTGGGGTGGAGTGGGTGAGCAGAAGGACACTGTGACAAAAGGGAGCTGTGTGCCTGAATTCCCTGGGGGTGTTTTTAAAGGCTCTGTGCAGCCAATGCCACTTGGATTCTGGCATCAAGTGCTTGGAAACACCCGGGAGCTTCTCTGGGCAAGGAGTGCAGTCAGATTTGAAGCAGTTCCTTCAAAACCTTGTTTCAAGTCTGGCTGGGAGCAGCCCAGATTCGGGGGCTGTGCCCAGGGAAGGAGCCTGCCCTGACTGCTGCTACCCACAGGTGGGGATCCTGGACGTGGACCTGTGTGGCCCCAGCATCCCCCGCATGCTGAGGGTGCAGGACAGGGCTGTGCACCAGTGTGACAGTGGCTGGGTGCCCGTTTTCGTGGGGCAGGACAAGGACATCTCCCTCATGTCCATCGGCTTCCTGCTGGAGCGGCCGGATGACGCCGTGGTGTGGAGAGGACCCAAGAAAAACGGTATTGGTGGGGTTTGCTGCTGGTGAAACCTTCTGGGAACCCTCCTGGAATGTGGGGCTGCCTCCTGGGCAGGTCATTCCTTGGGGCAACAAGGCTCCTGGTCTGCAGGAGTTGGGTTTAAATCGCTGGGATGGGGAGGGTGCAGCACTTGTTGTTGCAGCCCTGCCCTGTCTCCCTTGGGTGCTTCCCAAGCCCTGTCCCACGGCTCCCAAGGCACCTACTGAAACCCCCTGTGGTTTTGTTTTTAATCTGCCTCCTTTTATTTCCATAGCTTTGATCAAACAGTTTGTCACCGACGTGGCCTGGGGGGACCTGGACTTTCTCATCGTGGACACTCCCCCGGGCACGTCCGACGAGCACATCTCCACAGTGGAGGCCTTGAGGCCCCACAGGCTGCTTGGAGCAATCCTGGTCACAACACCCCAGGTAGGACAGAGGGCTGGAGTTCCTGGGAAGGGTGATGTGGACAGAGGGACACCCCAATTGCTGCTGCTCTCCCCCCAGGCCGTGTCCGTGGGGGACGTGAGGCGGGAGCTGACGTTCTGTAGGAAGACGGGGCTGCGGATCCTCGGAATCGTGGAGAACATGAGTGGCTTTGTGTGCCCACACTGCTCTGTGAGCCCCCCCGACCTTGCTGGGACCTTGGGGCTGCTGGAGGGCCCTGGGGAAATGCCGTGGGGGTGATGCTGTGAGCCAGGGAGAGGAGCTGTGTGCCAGCTGCCTCTGCTGTACCAAGGAAAACTGGGAGAGGGCAGGGACACAGGCAGTGCCCTGGGGCTGGAGGGTGGAGGGGAGCTGGCTCTGCTCAGGTGCTGCAGCACCTGCCCTGTCACACAGGGCTCTGGAATTCATGACTCCCTGCTGTTCCTCCTCCAGGAGTGCACAAACATCTTCTCCAAAGGCGGAGGGGAGGAGCTGGCCAAGCACGCCGGGGTGCCCTTCCTGGGTGAGTGGCCTCTGGAGCAGAGCTCTGCTTAGGGCTGATCTTGTGGTGCTGTGGGAGTGCTGAGCAGAGAGAAGCAGCATCACAGGGCGGGAGGGCTGGACTCCAGTCCCTGTGAGCCCCAGGCAGAGCTGAGGGTGGTTCTTGCTTTGCTCCTCTGCCATCCAAACTGCTCCCAGTGGGCACCTGGCTGAGGCAGAGGTGATGGTGCCAGCAGCCTGCTCTGGCTGATGACATCATGGTGACAGGGCAAACAAGCCTGGAGCTGCACAAGAACCACATTGGAATGTTCTGGAGTCTTCCTGAGAAATGGGGGCTGAGGGCTGAATCCTGCTCCTGTACAGGGCTGGGATTGGGGGGAGCACCTCTCCTGGAGCACTGGGGTGTGGTGGGGTCCTGGACCCAAGGGAGGAGTTGTAGGTGAGATTTAGCTCCTAGAGAGCTCCAGGAGGACAGTGGTTGCTCTTCCCTACTGATTCTCCTGGAACTGACTCCTGCAATGTATTTCTTTAACCCTGGCTCCAGACCTTTGCTGCACAGTGACTAAGCACTGACTGTCCCCACTCCTGTCCCACAGGCTGTGTTCCCCTGGACCCCCAGCTCGGCCAGAGCTTGGAAGAAGGCAGAGACTTCATCCAAGAGTTTCCCAAGAGCTCTGCCTTCCCTGCCCTGACTCACATCGCCCAGCAGATCTTGGATACATCGCAGCAGAGCTCCTGAGGAAGGTGTGGAGCTGGACTGTTCCCACATGAGCCCTGAGCCAGCAGGGAATGGGGCTGCAGGAGCTGCTTAAGTCTGAAACTCTCTCACTGTGGGTGGGGGAGGGAATAGGGAACACGGATTCCTGCTGTTCATGGCATTTCCACCTGGGGAGTACTGCTCCATTGCCCTGGATCCAAAGACTCCTGAGCTCCGATGGCAAACACCATCATTCCCTCAGTGACCCCACACGGCACCGATGATCCAGATCGTGGCTCCATGTGCCACTGCCTTCTCCCATTTCCCTGTGGGATGGATTACACAGTCCTTGGCTCAGTGGCTGAGTCGTGCTGGATGCTCCATGTGGATCCAAGCAGTCTGGGCTCGCTGGTTCCCAATGGGCCGAGGAGGACACGGCGTGTGCTGCTCGTGAGGGAACACCTGCAGGAGCTCTCCCATCCCATCTGCTGGCGTGGTGGGACTCAGGAATATTTTTAAAGCTTCCAGGCAGTAAACACTTTTCATAAATCCCAATCTGTGACTTCTGTTTTTCCATGGTTTCAGGCTTCGTTGTAGCTCTGAGTCTTGGCGTTATGAGCACTTCACGTACATCAAGGTACTTCCTGCTTTTCCCTGCTTCCCTTGCTGGAATTCAGCAAATCTCTCCTGTAACAGCTTCAGGATCCAGCCTGTCCCTTGTCTGGCTGTGAGCTGGCCCTGGCAGTCCTTCATGGAATGCTTTGCCATGGCTGTTCTCCACCCCTCTGCCACTCATGGGGCTCCTCCATGTCCCTGGGTGGTTTCTGCTCCATTGCTTCAGTCTCCTGTTCCCTTTCCACGGGCTGCTGCTCCCCTGGGACTGCCCTCCTCTTGCGGGATTGAGTTAAACTGGGGAAGTAAATGGAGGTGGCCTTGCATCTTATCTCCCTCCCTCCTGGACTCTGAGCCCCTCCTGCCTGCCTCCCTCTCCGTGTCTGGGACTCGCCCTCGCAGTGAAGTTTCAGGAAGACGGGGAAATCTTGGATTCCCACTTACCAGACTGGATTATAGCAGGCAGCCATTGCTTGGAGAAGAGCAGGAGCGGCATCCACCTCTCTTCCTGCTGCTCCTGTGGGACCCACACACCACCAGCTTTCCCCATGTGCAATTTTCCAGGAAAATTTTGCCCGATCTTTGGACACTTATCCGGGATTTGGAGAGCTGGGCACTGTGCTGGAGTCTGACAGGGCTGTTGGCTCCTGTGGGAAGTCCAGGCAGCTCTTGCTCCCTCCCTGGGCCCGTGTCACCCACTCAGAGCTCGTGGGAAATGCCGTGAGCGTCTTCCCCCCTCCCCTCTTGCCAAGAACCTGCCCCCCTAAACCCGAGGGGCTCTGCTGCAGCCCCCCAGCACCCTGCACCCCTCACCCTGAGGGACTCTGGGGAGAAACCCCATGAGCTTTGGAAAAAACGTACTTACAAGATGGGTTGCAATAGCTCCAAAGGTTTATTTGTCTGCTGCCATTTATCAGGTGAGTGACACATGTGGCTTTCTGCTGCTGCAAGAAATCATTAAAGCAAGTCCTCTGCCCCCTTCCCTAAGCTTGGAGGGGGCCTGTTAGGATTTCTCCTAACTTCTCCTGCTCCATGGCAGGAAGATGTTTTGTATTGTCCCACAAAAGTCTTGGCCAGGGCAGGGATGCTCCTCACTGGGACTTCAGGCTGGAGGTGCAGCATTCCCCCATCCTGGAGGCTCAGGGATGCTCCCACTGGGAGCAACCAGGGGCTGCTATTTAAATATTAAAGGGCTGAAGTACTCAGTTTGAAGCCCAACGAGCTGGTGCCCATCCAGCACTGCCTGGGCACGGCTCTCCTTGCAGTGGCAGCTGGAGGTGGTGGCAAAGCTGGGCTTGTCTGGGGTGGCCACAGAGCCCCAGCTCCTGCTGCTGCCCCAGGACAGGGCCAGGGAGGCGGCGGGTGAGGATCCACCGTCAGCAAGTGGTGCGTCCCCCAGGAGGGGCCAGCACAGCTCAGCAGTGAGCAAAGCTCTCCTCGGTGGTGTCACGGAGGTCCAGCCCCGCCACGGCCGGGGGGTGGAGGCAGGTGAGGTTGTTGTAGGTGTAGACGGGCACGTGGGTGTCGTCCCCCTCGGCCACGGACTGCACGAAGCGCGGGACCACCACGGGGTGCTGCAGGGAGAAGTCCCGCAGGCCCTTCAGGGAGCAGTTGCAGTGCCAGTTGTTGCCCCCCAGCCACAGCTGCTCCAGGGTGAAGGGGGTGCACAGGAAGCCCACGGAGAAGGTCTCCAGGGAGTTATTTCTCAGGCTGAGGTACCGCAGGTTGGCCAGGGGGGAGATGACAGTGTTGTCCAGTGTCTCCAGCTGGTTATGGGAGAGGTCGAGCCAGAAAAGTCTCTGGAGCGGGCTGAAGGTGTCCTGGGAGATCTCCAGGAGCTGGTTGAAGGAGAGGAAGAGGTACTCCAGGTTGCTCAGACCCGTGAAGAGCTGGGGTGAGAGGTGGCTCAGCCTGTTGTGCTTCAGGTCGAGCTCCAGGAGCTCGTGCAGTTCACTGAAGCTCTGGTCTTCGATGAGGGAGATGGAGTTGTGCTGCAGGAAGAGCCTCCGCAGGCTGGAGAGCCCGGAGAAGGTGTTTGCCCGGATCCTGCCCATGCAGCTGTGCTCCAGGTGGAGGCTGTGCAACTTGGTGACCCCCTTGAAGACAAAGTCAGGGAGGACCTTGATGCAGTTGGCAGACAAGTGCATCACCGCCACGTTGTACAGCCCCAGGAAGGCCCCGGCCCTGATGTCCTGCAGCTGGTTGTTGTTGAGGCTCAGGACCTCCAGCTGCCCCAGCCCCTCAAAGGTCCTTTCCGCCAGGCTCCGGATCCTGTTGTGCCCCAGCTGCAGCTCTTCCAGGAACTGCAGGTCTTTGAACGTCCTGGGCCTCAGGCTGGTGATGGAGTTGGTGGACAGGCGTAGGACGTGCAGGCTCAGGAGGCCCAGGAACGTGTCCTCGTACAGGGAGACGAGGCGGTTGTGGGAGAGGTCCAGCCAGCGCAGGGACTTCATGCCCATGAAGGCGCGGGGGGCGATGGCGTTGATCTGGTTGTGGTTCAGGTACAGCTTCTGCAGCTTCTGCAGCTTGACAAAGATGTTGACCTTGATGCCCTTGAGCGCGTTCCCGCTCAGGTCCAGCTCCTTCAGCTCGGTGAGGCTGCAGAAGAGCTGGTGCTGGAGGTAGGGGAGCTTGTTCCCAGCCAGGATCAGCTCCCTCAGGTTGGGCAAGTCATGGAAGACCTTGTCGGGCAGGACCACCAGCGAGTTCCAGCCCAGGTTGAGGTACCAGAGGTTGGAGAGCCCGGCAAACAGCCCCTCCTCCACCTTGCTGAAGTGGTTGTTGTTGAGGCTGAGGGAGACGAGGTTCTGGGTGTGCAGGAAGGTGTGCGGCGCCAGGTGCTTGAGGCGGTTGCGCTCGAGGTGCAGGTGGTAGAGGCTGCGCAGCCCGTGGAAGGCGTGCTGCTCCACGGCCCCCAGCTGGCTGCTCTGCAGGTCCAGGAAATCCAGCGCCGACAGGTTCCTGAAGGCGGCGGCCGGCAGGAGGGTGAAGTTGTTGCCGTCCAGCCACAGGGCTTTGGCGTTGGGGGGCACGTCCTCGGGCAGGCGGGTCAGGTTGCGGGCGCTGCAGAAGACGTTGAGCTCCTCGCTGTAGTCGTCCAGGCTGCAGGCGCAGGGGCTGGGGCAGCGGGGGGGCTCCGTGTCCCCCTGCTCCTTCGGGGGGTCCCCGCCGGGGGGCTGGGAGGCGGCGGCCAGCAGCAGGGCCAGGGGGAGCAGGAGGGGGATGCCTGCTGGGGAGGGTGCACGAAAGGGGACACGGTCAGTGCAGGGACACGGCTGCTCGACGGGACCCCCTCGGGACCCTCCTGCCGGGTGCATGCGGAGGGGTCAGTCCCAGCCCACTGCACACACCAGGCAGCTGCAGGAGTTTTTCAGAGGCTGGATCCCTTGGGAGAGACTTTAGGATCACTCTCAACTCCTGCCACAGCTCAGACGCCTCAGGTGCGTGGACCCCCAAAATTCATCTCTATATTGCAGCAGCCGCAGCTTCTCTCCGGTGCGGGCAAAGGCCCCCAGTCCCCCTCCTCCTTTCTCTTCAGCGGCCCCCTCCTTTAACCTGCTATTCCTCAGGGCCGAGGGATCCCTGTCCTGCAGCCCCTGCCCATCCCTGCAGCCCCCAGCCAGGTCTGTGCTCTGCCCTACAGTGCCTGCAAGCCCCCGAGGCAGCTCGGGGGGCCCCAGAATGCCTTATTAACAGTGGAGGAGGAGAAGAGCGAAGGGTGACTCAAGCCCCGGCAGAGTTTGAGCCCCTGCCCGCCCCCCAGCCCGGCCGAGGGGCAGGTTCCGCAGCCTCACCTTTGCCTGCGCTCATGGCGACGGGCAGGGCAGCTCCTGCTCCCGCTCCCGCTCCGCTCTCCGGCCCCGCCGACTGCGCAGGGATGGATGGAGCAACCACCTTGACGCCTGTCCAGCCGCCCGGCCGGGCTTAACCCCACTGCTGCTGGGCTGGGACGTGCCTGAGCCCCCGGGGCAGCCTGGCCGCGGTCACCGGCACCGGCACGGGCTCCTCGCGGCTCCCCCTGCGCCTGTAACTGGCTTTAGGGCAGCTCGGGAAAAGGGGATGGGGTCAGATGTCTGGGAATGTGATGGTGGGAGGGATGGGGGTCCTGCCACAGATGAGGTTTGTGCGGGCAGTGAGCGTGGAGGGAGGGATGGGGCAACTTCTCGGGGTGTCCCAGGAGCAGCACTGGCCCTGCCCTGGGTGCCTGCCCTGCTCTACCAGGGATGCCCTGGGATATGCCCTGGGATATGCCCTGGGATATGCCCTGGCAGCGGGTCCTCAGGCTGCATCAGGATCCAAAAACCACATCCCGAGGCTTGGACCATCTGTACTACACAGCGACTAGAAGTGTGGGGGTCTCACACCCTTAGTGTGAGATGGGCTGAAGTGCCTGAGGGGTTATGGTGCTGCAGGTGGGAAATGGAAAGTGGGAAAAGCTCTTCTCCGTGTGGCACTGGAAACTCCGGGGCTGAGCTCCCAGACCTCTCCCGTGGGTGTGTCTTACCTTATGGGTGGAGATGGTGCTGGAAGCACCACAGGCTTGGCTCAGTGTTTGTGTGCCAAAGGGGAAGCAGAGAGCAAAGCCAGGGCCCCACTGGTGAGGTGGTGGCTCTGAGGGTCCCTCAGCTCCTCCCCCAGCCCCCATCCATGGGATGAAAGTGGATGGTCCTCCAGGGCTGGCAGATCACACTCTTCCCCTGGCAGCTCATCAAAACCACCCCGGGGAGGTCAGTGACCTCATCCTGTGTCCCAGGTCATTTCCCCACCAGCCTCCAACACAGGTTCTGTGGAATCTTTTACCAGTTTCCAGGAAAGAAGAGGAAAAAGCCCCAGCAAGAGGAACCTTGTGCCAATGGCTGCTGGATGGAAAAGCCATGGCCAACCCTTCCCTGTGTCCTGGTAGCCTTGTTGCTCTCTGAAGATGCACCAGGCTGGCACCATTCACATCCACACCTCCAGGTAGCTCTCAACAGTTGCTCTTCCCAGCCCTGCTTCCCTCGTGCTGATCCATGGACTGGGGATGGAGCAGGGATGCTCTTCCCCACTGTGCCATGGGAGCCTGGCATCTCCCCCAGCTCCAGTTCCCACCAGGGTTGTTTGGGAGGTCCCATGCCACCACCAGGCCCATGCCATGGGACTGGTCCCATGCCCCCAGCATGCCCATTCCCATGGGATCCTGGCATCTCCCCCCAGCTCCACAGGCCACGTCTCAGCTCTGCATCATTGAACTCGGGCAGTTCTGTGCCCATGGGAAGAGGTGTTGGAGAGAGACATCCAGGCTCCAGCCTTGCAACACAACTTTCCCACAGGTACTCCTTTCTCCCTTCCCTTTTGGCCCTGAGTGGAATTCTCCTCCCCCTCTATTTTAATCCTCTCTTCTGGGAATTTATAGATCACAAGGGAGAAACGAGGGATGGGGATACACGCACCCACTAATAGGCACTGAGCACATATTGACACAAGGTGTAATCAGTGTGGAAGCTAAAAAGAGCTGAACCAGCACAACTCAGCCAGCCAAAACCCACAAAACCTCTTTGGGAAGTTTAAACGAGCCCTGCCTGTGGCTGGCAGTGGGTTTATCCCAGCCTCCAGCAGCCCTCTTGGGAAAATATCAAATGGGATGCAATGGGAAAATAGAGTTAATAAGCAAATCCTTTCCCAGTGTAGTTGTGGTTCAGGGAGGAGCTGGATCATCTCCACCTTTGAGGGTCCTTGAGGCATCTCCTCTAGACCTGTGTCCACCTTTAAACCTCCGTGAGGGCATCTTCTCCCATCACCTGTGGCAGCAGATGCCAGAACCCCGTGGATGTTGGTCCCTCCAGCTCACCCTGCACACCTGGACCTCCACCTGCTCAGTGAGCCACAGCTCCACAGCCACCATGGGGACCTCATGTGGGTCCCCATCATGGGTGTCCTCCCACCGTGGCCCTGGCCAGTGTGGACCTCCCCACCCGAGCCCCCCACCATTTCAGCTCTGGCAGATAATCTCCCTGGCCGGGACCAAAGTCTGAGCCACCTCCCCTAGTTGCCATGGAGAAGGCTGTAATGGTATTAGGAAAAGCAGCAAAATCATAAAAAAAGAGTTTTTAAATCTATTTAAACTTTAAGGAATCATTTACTTTCTCCAGTAGCCCTCCTGTGCCTGCAGGTCCCTCCCCAGGGGGATTCCCAGTCCCTTGTGTGGGACATGCCACCAGCTGTCCCCGGCTCCCTGGGCTGGCTGAACTGGGGAGGGAGATGCTGGTGGTCACATCTGCTGTGGGACCCCAGGAGCTCCCTGGTCCACCCCTACCCACCAGGATGAGTGACCAGGACAGCTCTGGATACCACACCAACCCAGGCTGAGCCCTGAGGGGAGGAGGGATGTGACACGTGTGGTGGTGTCACAGCTGACTTAGGGAATATTTTTAGCGAATCTCGCCAAATATTGTCCCTGTCTGGAGGACACCATCTCCCGTTGCCAGGGCAACCAGCACTCCTGCTCCTCATCCCCAACCGAAAACATGCCAGCACTGATGCTGCTGCCCAGGAGGGCTGGGGTGGGTGACACCATCACCCCAGAGCTTGTGCCACTCTGTTGGGGACACAGCAAGGACCAAACCCCGGGAGTGGGGCTTTGCCCACCTTTCTGGCCATCCTGGTCCTTGTCACTGGAGGAGGGACCTGGGAGTGGGGGCACAGGTGTCAGGCAGCTGCTGGCAAAGATCCCCATGGGAATCACCAAGTGTCAGTTCCTGCCCTGCCACGGCTGCTGGGAAAGTTGGGAAAGGTGCCGGATGCACCGGTGGCTCTCAGGGAAGGCCATTGTGGTACTGGTGGCCCAGCCTGGCCAGACTGGTTGGACTGGGAGAGGCAAGGCTGTCTCCAAGGGCATGACTCAGGGTGGCCAAGGCCATCGCTGGAGGCACAGATGGCAAAATTCCCAAGCACCGAGCTCTGGGGAAAAGAGGAGTTCCTGGGAGCAGGAGGTTGGGGGTGCATGGGGACAGGGAATGGCAGGACAGCCTGTCCCCAGAGTGGCTGCCTGATCCAAGCTGGATTTGGGCAGTGAAGAGAGGGATGGGGAGCAGCCACCTTGCCTAACTCACCTTTAGGCCGGTGCTGGGGTGCCAGGAAGGGAGAAGGGTATTTTCCATGTCCCGTGGCAGCTCTCCAGGCCTGGTGGGCTCTACCCCATCCATCCAGCTGGATGGAGGGATCAGCCCCAGCCCTCCTTCTCAGCTGCCTGGGGAAGCACCTGGAGATGCCAGGGGGGTGACAAATAGGACATGAGTTAGCAATGGGTGCTGGCAGCCCAGCAAACCCAACATCTCCTGGGCTGTGTTCAGCAGGGTCAGGGAGATGATTCTGCTCCTCAAATCCCCTGGAGCACACACACATCCAGTGCTGGGATCCCAGGCCTGGGGGGGTCAGAGCAGGTCCAGAGGGACCATGGAAAGTATCAAGGGGATGGAAAAACCTATCCTGCTCTTCAGGAGGGAGCTGGGAGAGGTTCTCCGGCTACCTCCTCCACTCCCTTCCCCAGGCTGTGGCAGCTGGGGCTGTCCAGCCTGGAGAAGACCTTGTGGCAGCCTGGAAACACATAAGAGAGCTTGGGAAAACGATGGAGAGAAGCTTCTCCTCAACACCTATCAAGACAGGAGAAGGGGTGATGGTTTTAAACTGGGAATGGGTGGATTTAGATTGGATATAAAGAGAAAATATTCGAGGAGGGGATCAGTGGGAGCCTGGCCTGGAGATGCCAGGGCCAGACACTGTGGGCTGCTCCCACCACACGGGGCAGCCCAGGAGGAATCTGCTAGATCCAGGAGAGGATGCAAATTCCCTTTGCTGGCGCTGGAAGCCAGATGGAGCCAGTCACTGCTCTAACGCTGTGCTGGGCTCCGCAGAGGGAGGGAGGGAGGGAGGGAGGGAGGGAAGGTCCCCTCCAGGGCAGAGGGTGGGATGTGACCCTGCCAAGGGCTGGCAGGGCTGCAGGAGAGGTGACAACTCACAGCACAACTGACACGGTGGGCTGCGGGTTCCAAATCTTCGACCGTTTTTCTTTCCCATGAGTTCCTGTGGGTTTGGGAGCGTTTTTCCATCTTTGAGCTGCAATCCGGGGAAAGATTTGTGCCTTTGGAGCACGACAATGATCCAGCCTCCACAGCTGCTGTGTTTGAGATGTCCTTGACAAGAATAGTGAAAAAAGCCCCTCAGTACAGAGCTGACATTTAGTGGGGTTAACAAAACACACACTTTCTGTCTGATTTTACTCCGGAGCACTGATGGAGATTTGGGGCTGCAGAGACACCCTAAAACCTCATTTCTCTGATCAAGTTTTGCTATTTGTGGTGTTGGCCAGGACAAAATTTGCTTTGCATTCCCAAATCCTGGGAAAAGTGGGCACTGTTGTTGCTGGTGCCCCTGTGGCACCTGCCACGAAGGCGGGTTTGCATAAATAATGCCACATTTGTGCATTAATTGTCCTCTGCCAGGTGAAACGGGCACCCCTGTGGATCAGGGAGCACCTGGCTGTGCCAGAGTGATGGGATGGGGTGTTTGCCCTCCCAGATCGGATGTCTTGGGGTCTGGGGCAGCCTGGGTGCCCATCACTGGGCTGTGGGATGGGGGTGCCCATCCTTGGCGTGTCCATGTGTGTGCCCAGGGAGTGGAGCTGCTGCTCAGCTCCTCCATGTGCCCAAGCCCCCTCCAGAGGCTCCTGAACCCCCCTCACCGTGGGTGGGGTGTGAATTTGGCTTTCAGCTCCTGGGTGGGTGTGAAGAGACTGTGAATTCTCATCAGCACTTTCATTACCTTAATAAAATTACTTCAGGTCTGTTAAGTTCTTTAGCAGAAAAATAAGCCATAATTGGACGTTTTGTTGGCTTCTCCTTCCCACGGGCCCCCAAAATGTTCAGCCCCTGGGTATCACGTCCACGGACCTTCATTAAATCCACGTTGAGGGCTATGGGGTCTTCTCCAGCAGCGTGGACCTGATGAGGAGCTCTGCTTGGCACAGAGCTTGTGTCAGGATGGCCCCTCTCCCTCTCATCCCCTGAGCTCTGACAGATCCTAAGGAGTTATTCAGAGCTGTGGTCTTTTTTGAACATTAATTGTCAAAGCTTTTCTTCTCTAAAAGACAGATTCTTACCTAAACTCACCCACTCTACAGAAATAGCAGTGATAATAAGCCTGAAATGAGGAGATTAAGAACTGGAATTCATTTTAGAATCACAGAATCATGAAACAGTTTGAGTTAGAAGGGAGCTTTAAAGGCCATCTAGTTTTACCCCTGTTCAAGGTTTTCCATGTTATCCACCATGTCTCACACTCCCTCTTACCCTCACTCTTACCATAGAGACTCTTCAAATGCCTTTAGCTTTGCACATATTTGGGATTTGTCCCATTCCAGCCTGGCTGGTCCCAGTTTGGAGCCAGCAGCAGTGTGCAGACCAGCACTGTCTGGGTTAATCTGGGCTTGTTTCAGGTCATACCTTGCTTTAGAGTTTAGATTTTTCCACACAACATCTCTGATGCCGAGGGATAAATTGGGAAAAGTCTTTCCTATCACCACCTTCATCTTGATCAGAACTCTCAGGTCCTGGGACCTTTTGGGTGACTCATGGACACATGCCCTGGAAATGGAGGCCAGCACTACAGCCGGGTTTGGGAATGGTCCATAACAAAGTGATACCTCCGAGATGACAATATTGCTCCACTGGGAATGTTTCCCGAGCTGCTCATTCCAATATTTGCTGTGTGCCGACTTGGGAGCATAGAAACCTCCCGAGAAGTGCCCTTTCTTTCCCTCTAACAGCTCCTGGAGTGGCTGCAATTGTCGGTTCCACCTTAAAATCGAGGTGGATGCCACACCCTCTAGTAACCAAAGTTGATAGCAACAGTGCTGGACCTCCAGGGAGAAGTTCCTTAGAGCCTGCCTTTGCTTTTCAGTGCTGCCTGCCCCACATTGTGCAGAGATTCCGGCCTCTGAGCACATGGATCTTGGAACTGTTGCAGAGAATGATAATGTAAGTCCTCTGACAGAGCACGTGCAGCATCTCGCTGATGAAAAATTCAAGTATTAAGGTTCCTGGGTGGCGCAACCAGCACTCTGCCAAGGAAATCCCAATTACAGGAGGAAAATGGCAGCTGAAAATCCAGTCTAGAATCTCCTCAGGCTCTGGAAAGCTGGATGTGCTGAGCAATTCCAGCAGCACGTGGTGGGCAAGTGGCAGAGGGGGAGGAAAGTTTGGCTGGGACCTGCTGTGGAACTGCTCTGTGTCTCCAGGTGCAGCTGCAGGACAGGAATGATGGGATGTACCGGCTCAGAGACCCCCAGGAGGGTCTGGGGAAGCTGGCTGGCTCCAAGGCAGATTTCCCAGCCAGGATGGTCTTCAGCGAAGAGGAAAAACTGAAGGTAAAACTTTGGGAGCTGGAGAGAACTGAGCTGTGAGGCCATATGGGGTCAGTAGATCCACAGGGGGAAATCTGGGGGCAAATTCTGACTTACGGAGCCAGAGGTGTTGTGCCTAAACTCATGTTGGTCTCAGATTCCATCCATTAATTAGGTCCTTTCTCTCTCCTAGATTTCCAAAGACCTCATTGAGCTCCAGATTGAGACCAATAAAATGAAGGAGCATTACGAGATGGAGAACTTTGAACTGAAAAATATGGTATCCAAAAAATCTGGAATAGCCAATTTCAGCCCTGTCAATGCCTTTATCCAGCACTGCAGCTCCTTCCCACTCATCTTTACTTGGCTTGGCATGTTCTCCTGGCGTTGGCAAGAGCTAAATTCCCCCCTGTCATCGCAGATAGCATGAAACTCCCAGGAAACTCATCTGTGAGTGCTGCTGGTCTCTGGCACAGCCTAATCCTGCTGCTTGCACTCTGCAGATCCTGGCCCTGGAGGGCCGTGTGCGGGAGCTGGAGCTGTGCAGTGAGAAGGTCACGGGGGAGAGAGATTCCCTGCGGGAACGCCTGCAAGGCCTGGAGAGCAGTCGGAAGGAGCTGGCAGAGGAGTACATCATTCTGAAATGCAACTACCTGGCCCTCGGAAAGGAGCTGGACCAGGAGGTGAGACAGGCTCCAGCCTTCATCCCAGTGTTCCCAGCTCCATCACGCATCTCCCTGATGTACAGGCAGCTTGTTGGCTTTGGGTTGGGTGTTTGTGTCACAGCTCAGCTCCAGTGAGGCTTGTCATAGAATCATGGAGTGGTTTGAGCTGAAAGGACATCTTAAAGGCCACCTGACTCCACCCCCTGCCATGGGCAGGGACACCTCCCACTGTCCCAGGTTGCTTCAAGCCCTGTCTAACCTGGCCTTGGACACTTCCAGGGATGGGGCAGCCACAGCTTCTCTGGGCACCCTGTGCCAGGGCCTCACCACCCTCCAAGCCAACAATTCCTTCCCACTATCCCATCTCTCCCTGGCCTCTGGCAGTGGGAAGCCATTCCCTGTGTCCTGTCCTTCCAGCCCTTGTCCCCAGTCCCTCTCCAGCTCTCCTGGAGCCCCTTTAGGCCCTGGAAGGGGCTCTCAGGTCTCCCTGGAGCCTTCTCTTGTCCAGGTGAACACCCCCAGCTCTCCCAGCCTGGCTCCAGCCCTGGGAGCATCTCCATGGCCTCCTCTGGTCTCTCTCCAGCAGCTCCACATCCTCTCTGTGCTGTTCCCCACATCTGGAGGCACTCTGCAGATGTGGTTTCACTTGAGAGGCCAGAGGGGCAGAATCCCCCCTTCTCCTGCTCCCCACACTGGGGGATCAACCCAGCACAAGGGGAATTTCTTTTTGCCAGAGCCGGGACATGTCCAGGCTCTCAGCTGTGAGATGGCCACGGGTTTGTTTGCAGAGCCCAGGGATTTGGTGTAACCCATTCCCCTCCTCGCAGGGTTTGTGGGACCTGCTGTGCGCAGCGGGGTCGGAGCTGAGCCCACGCTGCCCCGGGCGATGCCGGGCACCCCGCTGGCAGTGCCCTGCCCTGCCCACGCCGGCCCCATCCCGGTCCCGGGGGTCACGGCGGGGCTGGCCCGGGCACACGGTGCCGCTCCCTCCGAGCTGCCAGCACGCTTTGTTTCCCTTTTTTTCTGCTTGGCTTGCGCGGGCTGCACGTGAACGGATTGTAGTCGCTCTCATTTCGGCAGGAAGGGGCCCGGGAGCTTTTAGGGCGACAAGTTTATAAAAACACTGAATTCAGGCGAGTTTCTGATAGTTCCTTAAAAGACAGTCATCCT
This sequence comes from Serilophus lunatus, assembly GCA_013399895.1. Taxonomy (NCBI): domain Eukaryota; kingdom Metazoa; phylum Chordata; class Aves; order Passeriformes; family Eurylaimidae; genus Serilophus; species Serilophus lunatus. The sequence goes on from VXBA01003560.1 coordinate 16,879, forward strand.
CGCAGCGACTGTCAGTTTGGCAATTATTAACCAGAGTTTTTTGGACCCACCCCCCAGTTCGTGTATTTCTTTGGCAAGAACAGTTACTTCCATAGCCCTTCCTCTCTCCCCTCCCTCTCCTCTCTGCTTCTTCTCCTCCTTTTTAAATTGGATGGAATGACCGACATCCCCCTGCCTCCCTCCCCCAGCAGATAGTTCAGCTGGTTCAGTTACATGACCTGGTTTTCCATGCCGAGCTGTGGTGGGAAGATGTGGAGCTGGGACCAGGCATGTTGTTTTGGTCCAGACAGTCTGGATGGTCTGCAAAGCTCTGCTATGGGATCATGAGCATCCAGTGAGTTAGTGACCCTTGTGTGGTGATTTTTTGTCTCCCAGAAGTTGAGAAATGGGAATTTCTTACGAGGAGACAAGCTCAGCTCTTGCAGGGGGTGATCCCACCCTGTCATCCCACCGGAGCACGAGGCAGAGCTGCTCATGGAGGAATAGCTCAGTGTTCAGCACTCTGAGCTGCTGCTTGTCCCCAAGGGGGTGCAGTATGTTTGCCAAAAATCGGATTTGCAGGCAGCTGACATCTCTAAATGATGGGTTTAGCGAGTTAGAGGTAATAACACACTGTTTTCACATGGATTCTGGAATGTTTCAGAGAGTGAAAACACGTGGATTCAGTTCTGCGCCTGGATAGCATCCTGAAGAGTTACAGAATCATGGAATGGCCTGGGTTGGAAGCAGCCTTAAAGCCCATCCCATTCCACCCCCCTGCCGTGGGCAGGGACACCTCCACTATCCCAGGTCGCTCCAGGAAGCGGCGGGGCTTGGTCCAGACGCCAGAGGTGAATTCCTTGGATGCAATCCATGTGCTGAGGGCTTTTCCCCAGTTCCTTGGCTCTGAGTACCGAATCTCCTCGCCTGAAGCCAGCGAGGCTCCGACTTGGCAGGCTGGGACTTGTCGCGACATGGGCCTCTTGCTCATTATTTTCCCAGTGCGGACTTTCCCAAAGGAAACGGGAGAAGCAGCCTGCGGTTCTGCCCCCTCCCCTTCCCCGGCGCTCTTCTGGGGAGACAATGAACCTTTTACACATTCCCAATTACAAGTGCCGCTTGTGACCCTGCCAATATGTTGTCATGGCTGCTGGGCGCAGGCTCGGCTCCTTGGCGGCCCCTCGGCCGGGAGCAGCCGGAGCCCCGGGACTGGCGCGCTCCTCGTGCGGGATTCACGCACCGCCCGGCGCTGGCCCGGCCGTGCCCAGCCCTCGGCAAGCGCCCGGCAGGAGATGCCAGGCAGGCACTTGGTGCCTGTTTTCCGACTCGCTGTAAATTCCTCCCTTTGAAGGCTCTGACCTTTCCCCGCTCTCCGTTTCCTTCTCCCTTTATCCCACCGGCTGCGGCGGCGCCCGGAGAGGACCCAATGCCTGGGTTCCACGCCGGGGTTTTCCCTGGAGCCAGGCCAGGCTCAGGAGCTCAGCGAAGCCCATCTCAAACCCGAGGTTACCTCTTTTTGGTTTTTTTGGTTTTTTTTTTGGCTAAAGCAGTAGTTGTGGCCCCTCTGATCGAATTGTCAGGGCTGACAGCTGCAGATGGATGGCTCGGGGCCGGGAACAAGCGGGCTGTCTCTGCGGAGCTGTCAGGTTTCACAGCTGTATATCTCACCTCTTTGTCAGCCTCTTTTCTCCTCGCTCTCCCCCAGCCCACCCTGTGCTATCTTTTGATAAGCTATTCTCTCCACGGATGACTCAGATGACCTCTGCCTCCCATCCTCCCGATTCACTGCCATGGTAACAATTACTCAAGCTTGTCCCCAGTCATAAACCCCATCAAAGCTTTGTTATCTACACAGAAACCCTCCCGGGAGACATGAATTCCCCCAGTGTTCCTTCCAGATCACCTGTAACAGAGCTTTTCTCATTCAGATCCTCTTTATCTTTTGGAAATGTGTCACTTCACACCAGCACTGCTTTGAATCTCGCTGCCTACACGGGGCTGTGGGCTGGCTGCTGCTGGGGGATGCATTCCAACCAAACTGGGATTATGTCATCCTGGATGGATGGAGATTTGGCCCTTCTCTTGCATCATGGAGTCCAGCACTGTTCAAAGCTGTTCCACGGGGAAAGACATTCCTGAACTGTTGGAAAGCTGCTGGGAAGGGTGCAGGGCTGCAGAGAGGAGGGAGCTGGAGGCCAGGGGAGAGGTAGTGGCAAAGCTGTTCCCAGGGCTGGCACTGGGATCTGGATCTGAATAACAGAGCGTGATGGGCAGAGGTTCCACGGGAATAACCCTGCCTGGTGATGCATTTCCATGAGGACTAGAAAATCACTGGTATCTTTAGACATACGAGAGAGAACTAAAATGAAAACTCGCCTTTGGGAGGGGATGAGGTGCCTGCCTTGTGCATACACCAGGAGTTGTGGGTATGTGCTGACCAGAGGAAGATTTCAGAAGCTCTTTCCTTCTTGTGTGACCTGGCAGGTCAAGAAGAATGAAGAGCTGACCCAAGAGCTGCTCAGCCTGGCCAAAGGCAGGAGCACTATCCCTGGCACAGAGAGCACCCATCCCCCAGCCATGGCCCATCAACCCTCTGCCCGGATGGAGAGAGGGAGGGGAAAGGTAAGGAACTCTCTGCCCTCCCACCAGCTCCTTGGACACCTGGGATCTAACAGGCCCCTTCTGTCTCTCCTAAATCCAGCCTGAAGATGTAGTTTCCTCTGAACACGAGCTACAGGAGCAGGAAAGAAACGTGAGTGTGTGTGTGTGTGTGTGTAACTGCTGCTGGATCCTTGGGAAGCAGAGGGGGGATTGATTCCAACTGTGGCTGGCACCTTCTGGTGCTAACTTGAGTTTTGTGGATCAGCTGATGCCTTGATTCGTTTAAAATTCTTTTTTTTTTAAGCTGTGGAGTTGCACAATGAGGCTGGAATAACTCCAGATGTGCAGGCAGAGCTGAGGGAGGGCAGAGGTGATGCCCTTGGTCTGTGCCCTCTCAGGGTGAACACAGGCAGGAGTTTAGACCAGCAAGTACAGAGGACACTTATTTCCTTCTTGCTCATACTTGAGAAAGCTGGGGGTGATGAAGCACCCGAAACTGAGATGCTCCCAGCCTCCTCCCCATCTGCAGCCCCTGCGAAACCAGCTTGGGCTCCACCACCAGCTCCTGCTGGGAATCTGACTGTCAACGTGAGAATTTCCCTCGGGAGAGCGACACGTGGGCACCTCCATGTGCCCTGTCTGCAGATCAGGCACCACTTCTGAGGTGCTACAGGGCACCAGTCCCTCCCAGTTAAACCAGTCCTTTCCCCAGCATGTCACTGCTCATCTGGAGGCTCTCCTCGCTTCGTCCTCTCGTCCCTCAGCCTTCTGCCTCATCTTCCTCTTCATTTGTCCCTCAGTTGCTTGGAAACCAGGATCACATAAAAGTGGAGCTTGAAAAACTGAAGAAAACCCACGACTGGCAGCAGCAGAAGCTGGAGGAGCGAGTGTGAGTGTTGGGGGCACCTTCTGCTTGGCTGGGGGTTTATGGGCTTCGCTGCAGCTGGATTTGATCCATGGGAGCAGGAGAGGAGGCAGCCTGTCTGTGGTGGGGTGCAGAGGGGGATGAAGATACACCCTTGGAAGAAGTGAGGCCTGGAAGGAAAATCTGGTGTTTTCAAGGCTCTTCAGCTTAAAGTTGGTGATGTTTAGGGACACCTTGAAAAACCACCCTCTGTGACACACAGCAAACATCTGACAGCCCAAAGATGAGTTCAGACTCAGCCCTTACCCCCACAGTGGGTCTTCCATCACCAGGGAATGAGCTGATGTCCCAGGAAAGGCTGCCCAAGAAAGGATACTGCAGGATTTGACCCTCTGACTGGGGAGGACATTCACCTTTGCTGGGGAGAGCTCTGTGTGATGGTTTTCAGACATCTGGGGGCTGGCAGCTATTGCTGGGAGATTTCTATCATCCCAGTGATGTCCTTCCCAAAGCTGGCCATGTTGGACCTACAGAGAATCCCAGAATGGTTTGGGTTGGAAGAGACCTTAAACATCCCCTCATTCCACCCTATGCCATGGGCAGGGACACCTTCCACTATCCCAGGTTGCTCAAAGTCCTTTCCAGCTTAGAACACTTCCAGGACTGGGGGAGAAGTTTGGGGGGTTAAAGTAAACACATTTTCTTCCTGTATGTGTCCAGGCAGGCGCTGGGGAAGGAGCTGCAGGAGGCGAAGGGGGCGATCGGGGACACACAGCACAGGCTGGCAGAGCAGTCAGCGGTGAGGATGGGCCTCCTTCCCCTGCTCCTCCAGGGAAACATGTGCTTCCCTGAGCTACCAGGGGGGATGCCTTGTATCCAGGTACTCTGACACCTCTCCCTCTCCAAGGAGTTTGTCACACCAAGGTTCTCCCCGTGCAGTTTCCCTCTGCACGTGGTGGAAGGTGCTGCTTGCACAGGTGGTGGGAGGAATTTTGTTCACTGATTTTTAGAAAGAGTTGGTGGAATCACTGGGGTGGGGGGCTGGCAAACGACAGAAGGTAGCAGGAGAATTGAGACTATAAACAGTTCCAGTGGGCTCCTCTGAAAACCCAGGGCCTTCCCAGCTCTAGTGAAGCTCAATATCTGGAAATGAAATCTCCAATGTATTATGGAGGTTCTCAGTTCCCCGTCCTCGGTCAAAGGATGAGGGCAGCAGTTTTTTTTGTTTGCTGTGCCCAGGTGCTGCTCACGTCCCAGAGCCAGCTCCAGGAGGTGGAGGCAGAGAATTCCAAGCTGCAGCTCTGGCTGAAGGAGCTGAATGAGGAATATCGCTCCCGGCTGGCGCAGTACATCAGGGACGTGGCGGTGGGTACCCCCAGCCCTGGGGACTCTGCTGGGGCCTGGGGAGGCATCACAGAATCACAGAGTATGCTGAGCTGGTAGGGACCCACAGCAATCATGGATCCAGCTCCTGGCCCTGCACAGACACCCCAACAACCCCACCCTGTCCCCTTGAGCTTTGTGTCCAAACCCTCCTGGAGCTCTGGCAGCCTTGGGGCCGTGACCAAACCCTGGGGAGCCTGTTCAGTGCCCAGCCACCCTCTGGGGGAAGGACCTTTCCCTGAGATCCAACCTAAACCTTCCCCGATCCAACTCCAGCCATTCCTATGGGTCTCTCCATGCTGGCTGCCCTCCTTTTGCAGACTGCTGCAAATAAATAAGAGTAAATAAGTAAATAAGAGGACCTTTCAATCACTGTAATTTGACCAAGAAAAGTCCCAGCAGAAGGTCAAAGATTGTTTTATGTGGCTATACAGGAAATCTGGGTGCAGGAGGTGAAGGCATAAAACACCAGAATGGTTTGCATTGAGAGGAACCTTTAAGCTCATCCCATCTCACCCCCTCCTCAATCCCTCCCTCTGAACATTTACAGAACTACATGGACAGCAAATCCAACAACGTGACAGGGCATAGCAAAGCCCCAGCTGATCATGCTGCCATGAAGCACTTTGTGGACAACATGCTGAAGGATATCCGGGCTTCCTACAAGTCCCGGGAAGAGCAGCTGGCCCGGGCAGCACGTGGATACAAGAAACGCATGAAGGACTTGGTGAAGAAGCACGAGAACCTGCTGATTGCCTATGGGTAAGGCTCAGCCAGGCCCTGGGCCACTTCTACCTTCAGGACCGAGTGGAATTGCCCCATAAGATCCATCCTCTGTCCTAAAAGGAAGCAAACAGGGCTCCCATTTGGAGCAGAGCACACAGAGTGCGTGTTCTCCCTGCTCCTGGCAATGCAGGATGAAGGTACCTCCAGCTGCACGTCAGGGAGCTCTGGACACTGTGGAGCTTCTTTGCACATATGTTTCTCCCACGTAAAATTCAGGGTGATAGATTGATCCCATGTTGGATGGTGTGGAAATGCAGAGGTACCACAAATAGCTCCACCTCCCAGCCCGTCCCTGCAGTGCTCTCAGCTCTGCTCCACAGCTCTCCTGGCAGCTTGGGCTGTGGGAAGCAGCAGAAATACTTGTGGTATAAAAGCCACAAATAGCTCTAGGACAAGCTCCTCTTAAGAAACTCTCCCAGGAATGCTCCCACTTATCCTTTGCAGGTGGCCAGAAAGCAGCAGGTCCCAAGGGAATGGTACCCCCAGGAGCAGCAGAACTGCTCAGTGTTGTCACCCAAAAAATCGACCAGGGACTGACCCCTCTGGCACGTTACAGGCTCCAGCGAGAGCAGATCCGGTCCCTGGGGAGCAGTGCTGTGGATTGTGGCCCTGCTGAGCTCCACTTCTCCATCACAGACCCAGAGCTGCTGACAAACACCAGCCGGGAGCTGAACCGGCTGCGGGAGCAAAAGGCAAAGCTGGAGATGCAGCTCCAGGATCTGCAGAAGGTGGTGGCTGTGGCAGAGGAACTGGGGGGTGGTGGGGAGAGACTCACAAGTGATATTCAGCCCTTTCCTTAGGCAGTCACCGGGTTGTTTAGGTTGGGAAAGCTCCCCAAGATCATCAAGTCCAACCATTCCCCCAGCACTTCCAGGGCCCCCAGTGACCCATGTCCCCAAGTGCCACATCCACCCTCTCCCTCAGGGTTTGCTGTGCCCGTGGCACAGGCAGGGAACAGTCCATGTTACAGAATCATAGAATCCCAGACTGGTTTGGGTTAGAAAGGACCTTAATGCCCATCTTGTTCCAAACCCCTGCCAGGAACACCTTTCACCAGACCAGGAAATGATGTGCTGTGTAGAGTCTTAAGGTCTTAGGTCTTCAATCCTCTGAATTCTTAAAGAAATATGTCTTGTACATATCAAGAGATATGTCTCTGCCCAGAAGAGGACATTCCCCCCCATCCCTGGAAGCATCCAAGGCCAAGCTGGACAGGGAGAAACCTGGGACAGTGGAAGGTGCCCCTGCCCATGGTAGGGAGTGGAATGGGATGAGCTTTAAGGTCCATCCCAATCCAAACCATTCCACAACATGGTATCTAAGGAAGTGGCAGGATCTGGGATTGCAATGGTTGAATGCTTACAGGAATATTGTTCTTCCTTTGCCTCCAGAAAAGACAGAAAGAAGCCTCTGCCTTTCCACTGCCACTGGAGCAGTAAGTGCTGATTGTTTCCTGGCATATCTGTCACTCTGAATTCTCCTGGCTGTGTGGATTGAGGAATCCTTTTTGCTTATTTGGAGGTGGCAATAAATAGGGATAAAGCGAGTTGCTGGGCCAGCTCCAGGAAGAAACATCCAGCTGTCCCTTCAACACAGTCCTTCCTCCAGGGAAGAGAGTTGGTCATTTGGGCCTTGAGCCAAGAAAGCTCTTAAGCACATATTTGGTTTAATCATGTTTTTAGTCCCACTGACCTCCTTAGAAGCTGAAACTGAGCATATGCCCAAGCACTTTTGGGGGATCACAACCTGAGAAAGGCCCATGGAACACCACCAGTTTGGGATAGTCCCATTTCTCCTCCCTCACAGTGCAGGAGCTGGGCTGGAACCCTTTGGTGCCACTGTGCTGATGCTTCCCTGGCTTCCCAACAAGCCCTGGCTTTGCTCATTTTTGATGGGTCTCTTCTCCCTGCTCTGTTCTTCTGCTGAAACTCGACCAACTATAGCTATGGAGAGGTGGGAAAAAAGGCATAGCAGAAACCTGAGCTGGGATTTTTCAGCCTTTTAAGATGTGGTCACGCAGAAAACACGTCAGATATTCCATTAGCTGGATGCCAGCACTGAGGAGTGGGTCAGTGCCAGAGCCACTGGGCTCTGCAGGAGTGTCTCAGGCACAAGCTTGAGCTTCAACCAGCCTCTGCTGTGTTTTCCACACTGAAAATAGTAGTATTCCTTGAGTTAATTTTGGCAGTTACCACAGGAGCAAGAAATAGAAAGAACAGAACCTCCATTTTGTGATACATCTTTTTGTTTAGGGTTTTTTTAACTTTCAAAAGACCACTTCAAATACTGATGGGTTTGTCCATGCTGTTGGCTTGTTCCTCTGTCCTTCCTGACATGAATCCCGGTGTTCCCATACTGCTTCAGCTCGAATTCCTGCTGCTTCTTGCTTTTATCATAAAATCATGGCATGGTTTGGATTGGAAGAGACCTTACAGCCCATCTCACGCCACTCTCCATGCCATGGGGGCTTATCAGCTGCATGGATTCCCTGTTTACTGTTCCCTTCTCTTCCTGCTCCCATGAAACCCCAGCCCTGATCTCCCCACGCTGGGAAGCTGCAGCCACCAGAGCCACTGGGTGCACAATGCATTCCTCCCTTCACACAACCCAAATTCCCTGAGCATCAGATGTGACCTGTATTTTCCTCATTCACACTGGGAGGGAGTGGGAAGGCCTTTCCCACGCCGGGCTGTGCAGACAGCTCACCTCTCGTGCTCGCTGACCAGAACGGCCGGGGCTCTGTTCCCAACCAGGAAAACCACCAGCATTTGGCATTGAGGCCTCTCTGTTCCCATCAAACCCAGCCCTGCCGTGGCAGGTTCAGGACTCTTCCTGCACAGAGGCCTCCGCTGTGTGAGTGGTGATGTGACTCAGAACTGACCCAGCTGTGGAGGGGGATCCCAGGTTGGCAGAAGGGCTCTCACTCCCATGCCTGGGCACAGGGATGGTGCCACATCCCCTGAAGAGGTTTGGGCATTGGGAGAGGAAAGGTGCAAGTGGGATGGGCACGAGTTGTGTGGAGCTGTGTGACCTGTGGGCGGGCTGGATTTGATGTCTGGGCGTGATCCAAGTGTGATCTCCCCTAGGCAGCTGGATGAGAAGGGCTGGGCAGAAGTCAGGAAGCAGCTCCGGGAATTCACACACAGCACCCAGGTAAAGGTCTGGAACAGCCCACGGGAGTAATTAATTATCCCTTACCCACATGGCAAAGAGGTCCTGCCCTGGGGCTGGTGTGCTGCTCCAGGCTGGAGTGGGGAAACTTTCATAGAATCACAGAATATGCTGAGCTGGAAGGGACCCATCATGGATCCAGCTCCTGGCCCTGCACAGGACACCCCAACAATCCCACCCTGTCACTGAGAGCAGTGTCCAAGCATTCCTTGAGCTCAGGCAGCCTTGGGGCCGTGACCATTGGCCATGGACCTCGTTGTGGCTTTGCCCTCAGCCCACCAAGTCATGCTAACAGGTCCCGGCTGGTGATGTCTCAAGGGCTCTGCTGTCCCTGCCACGAAAGGAAGGAGAGCAGCCCCTCATCGCTCCTGCCCATGTTTGAAGACCAAACATTTTGGCACCTCTCTAACAAAGTGGGGCTGATGCCCTGTGCTGGGCACTGCTGAGGCCCCTCATATCCTGGGGTCAATTCTGGGCCTCTCAGGACAAGAAAGACATTGAGGGGCTGGAGAGCATCCAGGGAAGGGAACGGAGCTGGGGAAGAGTCTGGAGCACAAGGAGAAAAGGAGGCTCAGGGGGCACTTTCTGACTCCTCCAACTCCCTAACAGAACGGGGGAGCTGGGGGGAGTCAGGCTCTGCTCCCAGAGAACAAGGGACAGGACAAGGGGAAACGGTCTCAAGTTGTGTCAGGGGAGGTTTATATGGGATATTCAGAACATTCCTTCACTGTAACTGTGGTCAGGCCCTGGCACAGCTGCCCAGGGCAGGATGGAGTCCCCATGCCAGAAGGGATTTAAAAGCCCTGTGGATGTGGCAGTTGGGGACACGGGTCAGTGGTGGCCTTGGCAGTGCTGGGGAATGGTTGGACTCAATGATCTTAGAGGGCTTTTCCAACCTACACAATTCCATGATTCTATGACTCTGTGTGACCTTGTTCAAGTTTAGGCTGAATCTGAATCAGCCTCCCAGTCTAGTTCCCCCTGGGTGCAAGGATATTCACTTCCATATCCTGCCTTTCCCTGTCCACAGTGACCTGAGGAAGTGCTCCATCATTCCCTGGGGATGTCAAGTGAAACACCCACACTGGGCATATCTTTGTGGCCAAAAGGAAGATGTTGTGGCTAAGAGACTGGGGTGATAGGGAAGTGGTCAGACTTGCTTGGCAGAGGAGGACTGAGCATCTCACAGATCTCCCTGTTTTCTCCATGTTTTCTCCATGTTTCTTTGCCCCGCCAGGAGGATCTGGAGCAGGAGAGAAGCCAGTTGCTGACTCGGGCTGTCGTGGCAGAAGAGCAGGTGTTGGAGCTCCAGGAATACATAGATAAGCATCTTGCCAGGTGAGATGGTGGGATCTCCCAGCGTGTGCTCTGCTCTGTGCTCCTGGTTTATCTCCAGGCTCATTGCCAGGGACATCACTGTGCCCAACCTTGGCACTGCCACCGCACTGCCAGCACAGCTGATGTCCCACTGCACCTCCAGCTGTGCAGGCAGCTGCCACCGGCCCTCGTTCCACAGGGCAGGAGGAAAGACATGCCCAGCCTCATCTCCTTCCCTCTGTGCTCACTCATCCTTTGGAGGAATCATAGAATCATGGAATAGTTTGGGTTGGAAGGGATCTAAAAGTTCATCCAGTTCAGTTCCACTCCCTGCCATGGGCAGGGACACCTCCCACTATCCCAGGTTGTTCCAACCTGGCCCTGGACACTTCCAGGGATGGGGCAGCCACAGTTCTCTGGGAAACCTGTGCCAGGGCCTCTCCACCTTCACAGCCAGGAATTCCTCATCAATATCCAATCTAAATCTCTTGAGTGGGAAGCCATTACCCCTTGTCCTGTGCCTTCAGGCCCTTGTCCCAAGTCCCTCTACAGCTCTCCTGGAGTCCCTTTAGGCACTGGAAGGGGCTCTAGGGTCTCATTGGAGCTTCCACAGGAAGCTAAAGGCTCCCAGCAGCCCCTCATCTATGTTCCTCTCTCCCTGGCTCATCCTGCCTGGAGCAGGAAGAACAGCTGCTCAGGCAGAGAAGGATGAGGACAAGCAAGGCAGGTCTGTTGGACCATGATCCACCTGCTCCTGCCGGGACTCCCCAGCTGTGAGCTCGGGTCAGGCTCTGCAGGGCCAATAAACACCTTTTCCTTGGGAAAGGCTGTGTGTTTCTGCCTGCCAGGCTCAGTGCCTGGGGACTGTGCCCACACAGGCAGTGACTGTGCTGCTTCCCACTGCAGGTACAAGCAGGAAATCCTGCAGCTGAGGAATGCTGAGGGTCAGGAGGGGCCACGTGTGCTCAGTGCCAGGGCAGCTGCTGCTCACCCACTGCCCAGAGCCAGGACTGCCAGCCACGATCCATAGCACTCCACAGGGAGCAGCACCAATGGAGGGAAGAGCAGGATTCAAAGGAAGGAGGTTTGTGTTTTATGGACTATCAGGCAAGTATCCTTTCCAGGCTGGGAGCTGGGAGCAGCAAGGAAAACCACATGGGTGTTCCTGGGCTCAAGTTCACAGGGCTAAAATGAGACAAGACAACTGTGTCTCATCTTTCCTCGTCTATCCCCTGGCTGCAGGAATTCTGCTGTTCCCTGAGCACATCATGCCTTGGGCACAGGGTCAGGTTCCCAGGCTGCAGGGACAGGTCCCCACCATCACATTTCTCTCGTGTGAAACCTGCACCAGTGCCCAGGGGCTGCTCCTGCCTCACTCTTGTGAGGTTTGGCTGGAGTTGGACAAAGGATGAGCTGCTCTTTTACTCTGAGGGTGGGCAGGCTCTGGCACAGGTTTTCCAGAGAAGCTGTGGCTGCCCCATCCCTGGGAGTGTCCAAGGCCAGGGTGGAGCAACCTGGGATAGTGGGAGGTGTCCCTGCCCATGGCAGGGGGTGGAAAAAGATGGTCTTTGAGATCCCTTTCAACCCAAACCATTCCATGATTTTATGGTAGGAAACCTCTTTTTCCTCTGTGAGTGGAAAATGGAAATGCCATAGAGATGAGCAGGGCCAAACTGAGCTGGACACACTCCCTCCCATGACTCCTTCAAAGGGACAGCAAAGCAGAGCCCAAGTCCAGGACTGATGGATTCTCCAGCTCCAGGACCATCCTGCAGCTCAAAGGCAAACCAAAAATCTCAAAGAACCAACCAACCAAATGTTTATTCTGAAAATATAAATAAAGTAGCAAACATACAGAAAAAGGCACCGGATCTTTAGCCATTAAATCCTATATTAATCCCATGATTTTCCAGGTGATTTTCTCCTCCCTTGCTTCATCCAAACTCTTCAGAAAACTGAGGAACTGCCACCCTGCATGCCCCCAGGACAAACCGTGGCCAAGCATTGCTGTCCTGAGCTGAGCCAAGGGCTGGAGAGGCTCTAATCCTTAATGCCAGGCTTAACGAGGCTGGTGTGAGACTGGGTTTAACAAGGCTGGTGTGAGACTGGGCTCCCCCGGGCGCCGCCCTGTGCTGCTCGCCGCACCTCCTTCATGTCATAGGCCCAGACTTGCTCCAGGCCCTGCCCCAAGGTGCTGCTGGGGGTCCAGGATGGGAAGGGGAAGCGTCCAGCCACCACCCGGGCTCCATCTGGGAGTTCTGCCAGGAGCTTGGTGGCCAAGGGAGGCTTCTGGGGAGAAAAGAGCCAAGACCAGGCAGCTATAGGACAGAGATGTAGTGACAGTGGCACCAGGGACCACAGCGCAGCTTTTGGGCACGGCTGGTGGGTTCTGAGCAGGGGCATCAACCAAAGGCCCTCCAAGGTGTAGGGCTGGTACTGGCTTTGTATTAGGGACTAGGAGTAAGTGATGAGCAACAGGGCAAGAGGAAATGGCCTCAAGTTGTGCCAGGGGAGGTTTAGGTTGGATACTGGGGAGATTCCTTCATGGAAAGGGTGGTCAGGTCCTGACAAGGTGCCCAGGGCAGTGGTGGAGTCACCATCCCTGGAGGGGTTTAAAAGCTGTCTGGATGTGGCAGTTGGGGACATGATTTAGTGGTGCAGTGCTGGGGGAATGGTTGAACTCCATGACCTCAGAGGGCTTTTCCGACCTTAACAATTCCAATTCCATGAGTGTATAAATCCCAGTGCTGCTGAGCACCAAACTACTCACTCGTAGCAATGCCCACTTAGACTTACTCTGTCCCAGATTCTCTCTCTTTCCCAAGAAATCCCTCCCTGAGCTCACTCCGAACAACTCAGGATGTGAGGGACAGACTTACCACGCTGGGGGCCAGGAACACAATCACATTGTAGCAGTCAGAGAGATCCACCTTCAAAGAGAAGGAAAAGGGGAATGAAAGAAGCCACAGGCAGAGGGGAAATAGGGGGAACCATTCAAGTGTCCAAACCTTGCAGGTGATCTGCTGAACCTCAGAGGGAGCAAAGGCGCCCCAAAACACGTGGGATGGGGATGGGTGGGTGTGAAAGCAGCACCTCTTGGAAAACACCTGCCTCCTGCACCAACCACATGCCCTCATGGATCCTCTCCAGTCAGGCTGCCTCCTGTCAGCCTTTGAAGCTCATCTCTGGAGGTCACCATGTCAGGAGCACCCAGAACTCTCCTCAAAGCCGCTCCAAGAAGGAGCTCTGCTGGAAAGGATGGTTTTCCAATTCCCCGGAGCAGTGTGGCCAGCCACCAGCAAAGCCAGCCTGGAGACAAAGACAGAGCCCTGGCCCTGCCCTGGCACAGCCAGACCCTCAGGACACTGTTACCTTCCACAGATCTTTCTTCAGGAAGGAGACTTTCCCGTGGTACCCGGCCTTCCAGGCACGGTAGTTGGCGAGACACAGCAGCCAGGGATTGAGCTCGTAGCCCAGGGCTGGCCTCAGGCCCTGCTTGTAAGCCTCGAGCACCTGGAGAGAGTGAGAGAGTTGAAACCCAAATGATCTCAGTGTCAAGACTGGGGGATGACTTGCGGGGGCAGGGGCTGTTGCCCAGCATCATCACTCCCTCCTGCCGGGTCACAGGCAGGGTGACCTCAGCCCTCAGAGCCTTCCAGAGGGCTCATTCCCACCCTGCTCCCAGCCTGTGATGTCTTCTAGGGCTGTCTAGGACCACCTACAACCATCTAGGGCCACCTAGGGCTGTGTATGGTGATTTAGGACCATGTAGGGTCATCTAGGACCACCTAGGACAACTCAGGACCGTCCAGGACAGTCTAGGACTACCTAGTTTCGCCTAGGACCATCTAAGGATGCTTACAACCACCTGGGACCATCTAGGACCACCTAGAGCTTACCAGGACCATCTAATTCTGTCTAAGACCACCCGGGACCCCCTGGGACCATCTGGAGGACCATCCAGACCCACAGCCAAAAACGGGGCAGCAGGGGTGTGTGTGTGTGTGTGTGTGTGGGTGTCTCCCACCCTCCCGGTGAGCACAGCACCCCCTGGGGCACCCCAGATCCCGCCGAGCCCGTCCTTACGAGCCGTCCGTCTCCAGATCCCAGATCCACCGTCTTCCCCTGGCGTCCCCGCAGCAGTGCCAGGGCGTTCGCCACTTGCCGGGGGCTGGAGGGCTGGTAGGGCACCTGGGGGGGCACAGGGGGCTCAGGGCGGGGCTCGGGGGGCAGGGGCTCGGGG